>APFE030429796.1:0-30016 GCA_000404065.3 Pinus taeda | reverse complement strand
CCCCCCCCCCCAAGTCAAATTTTTGCAGAAAAGCACATATATCCAAAGCTATTCTCATAGCTAGGGCAGAAGTTGCCTCTCATAGACAAGCCTCTCTTGACTGGGTTCTTAGAGCTTCTAACACCCATGCATAGCTGCCCCCATGAAGTGGCTCTCTTTCAATTAGAGGAGCATGGCTAGTGCGCCCAAAAAACTAGCCCTGAGAAGACTCTTTGAATTCGAGAATATTGACATCATTTTTTTACAGGAAACCTTGGGAGAAGCTCACCTTACCTCCCACACTCTCGACTCTCTAAAGCCCCGCTGGATATTTCAATCCTTGGATGTTATAGGGTGATCACATGGTTTGGCCTTGGGTCATAACCCCCACACCATTAATTTGAGGGCCTCCTACGGAGGGGCTGACTTCATTGGTATGGACATTTTCTCATGAGAGTTGGGGATGGACCTCTGTATTATCAATGTATATGGACTATGCCACAACAGATAGGCCTTTTGGAATAAATTTCTCAATCTAACGATCATATCCTTGGAAAATCTCATCATCAGAGGTGACCTAAACTTCTCCATTGGATACGGAGAATCTTGGGGGACCAATGCTCACGTGGACATGGTCACTAAAACTATGTAGATGTTGCTAGAATAACATCATCTGATGGACATTCCTATGATCAAACCTCTTCCTACTCGGAGATATCGGAGAGTGGGTTCAGCTGCATTGGCTAGGAGACTCGATAGATTCCTCTTCAAGGACTCCCTGATTCAAAAGCTATCCCTTTACAAACAATGGGCCGGATGTGGCAGTATTTCGGACCACTCCCCCATATTTATGGAGATCTCGGGTCCCCAAAAAAACCAAGGGCACCATTCAAATTCCACTCCACCTCATCAAAGGACCAATCCTACATCCAATTGGTTAATGAGTTCTCACAACTCCATCCACCATCTAGAGGCAGAACTTGGGTAGAAGGATTCTTCTCCAACCTCTCATTGCTAAAAAAACTCTCTATTGAATGGGCCAAGCAAAAAGGCAAGAGGGATGACAATACCCTCACTGAAGTTGAACAATCTTTGGCATCTCTACACAATGACTAGAACAGAGGTTTTGCATCTCCTAATGGCAAGACCCAGCTAATCGAACTCGAAAATCAGAAAGCCAAAATTCTGAAGGATGTCGAAGAAACTTTGCAACTCCGAAGCCAAGCAATCTAGTTACAAGCCAGGGATGAGAACACAAAGTTTTTCCAAAATTATGCAAAAGGAAGGAAAATCTCCAATACTATCTAGAATATGCCCATGGACGATGGAAGCATGGAAACTACCTTCATACAACTCTCACAACTGGGGAACACACATTTTAGACATCTCTTCATGCCCCCCCGAGAGGCAACCATTGCTGAAATTGTTCAAATTGCAGGACACTTCCCTAGATTTGTTGATTTGGATATGACCGAGGATCTCATTTCCCTAGTGCCTTAGGTGGAGCTAGAAGGAACACTGAAATGGTTCAAGAAAGACAAGAGTCTAGGCCCAGATAGATAGACTATCAAATTCTTCCTTGAATTCTATGAACTCATTGGACTTGATTTGCTAAAGGTGGTGGAAGAATTCATATCTTCTGTGCGTGTGTATGAGGCCAATAACTCTACATTCATTACCTTTATCCCTAAATTCAACTCCCCCGCATCCTTCAATGACTTTCGCCCTATCTCCCTTTGTGACTACTTGTACAAAATCATAGCCAAGATTATTGTTAATTGGCACCAACCCATTCTGTCTTCCCACATCTCCTCTGAACGATTTTCATTCCTTTAGAATAGACAAATTCATGAAGCCATTGGAACTGCTCAAGAATCCCTCCATTCTATCATACACAAAAAGATTAAAGGTGCCATACTTGATGAGCGCCAGTATTGCAGCAATGATGCTGCAACTCCTGGGCTACCAACTTTACTTATCAACTTGGGGTTCGTACAAAGTTGGAGGTGACAGTGCTATATGCACAAGTAAAAGTGAAGGTCCTATGTGTTGTCACTGTTCATCTGGTGAGAGACCCGAGGGGTTCCAAGCTAGACTTCTATAGAGTGAGAAGAAGCTTGATTCTTTGATGGAAGAAGAGCAAATCTATTCTAGGAGACCTACTCTACTGTAGCAATGAAGAAAACAACATGTAATGCTAAATCACACCATATCCTAATCAACCATTTAAACAACTAGGTTAAGAAGAATTGCTAAATAAAAAATAACCTAATCATGCTATCTAAGCTACAGAGGTAAATTGCAGCAAACCATACTAATGTGTAAGTAAGAAAACTAAACTAAATCTATTTGCACCCTTTTTGGTTTCTTAGGCAAAATCAAGTATGCAAATTAATTGTTCTTGTGGATGTGATAGGTGGATGGAAGGTGATTAACACTGGATAAAAGGCTTATCGAGTGGTTGGATGGTGTGGAAGTTTCCTAGGAGGATTTTTGTGACTTCCTAGAGGTTCCCTGTCAATTTGGCCTCAAAATAGGTTGTTTCAGGAAAACCTACAGGATGTACTAGAAACCTACACAATGAACATGTAGGAATTATAGAAAACATACACGATACAACCAAGAGCTAATTGTGAGGTTTTGGAGGTGTTAGGAAGCTTGGAAAAGGTGTGTGATGAGTGGGATGGGGTATTATAAGGTCTAGGAATACTCAACAGTCAATATCCAAGATCAGAGATAGCTAGATTCACTCAATGTATCTAGGGGAACTTCAATGAAAAATGACAAAAACTAGTGACGGTGATGGTGGAACAAGAGATGGTTAGGGTGGAAGAAGTGGAAGGTGGCTGTTGGTGATGAAGTCTCGGTCTCCTCCTGAAGTACCTGTTGTTCTTAAAACATATGTGTTTCCCAAGAACTATGCAACAAGATACATTTTCATAAACTAGAAAAGCATGAATCAATTGCCTATATTATGCATGAAGAGAGTGCTAAAGGGAATGAAAGAATGAGCGAGGTATTATTGTAGAAATGGAGTAATGGAAAAAAATGACAATGAAATGAACCAAATGCTGAATCAAGACAACAAACTCCAAAGCTCATGCAAGAACTAGAAATGTATGTTTTTGGGGCTGCTGAAGGGTCTCTTCCTCAACTTCCTGGACCCAAAGGGAGGAAATGAGGCCAAGACACATGTTGACAATCTTATGCTTATCCTTTTTCTCCTTGATAACCTGCTAATTGAACGAAGGCACAAATGGAAGCAAACTAACATACATCCAATCTAATCTACATTGCTATAATGGAAATGGAGCTACTTAGGCAAATGAACAATTAAACTATGAATCTATGCTAACATACATGTACAGTAAAGAGGAGCCTTGGATTTTAGGGTTGGGCCCTAACCCAAGAGCTTCAGCTCTCTGAGTAAGCTCAGTGATGGCTCAAAACAAAACTCATTCTTATTATCAAAATGATGGATTACATCAAAAAATGTCACAATTCTTGCAACTCGAAAATAGAGTAGAGTTTTACAATCAAAAATCTGAACCCTACTGAGGTCATACGCCTCTCTACTTATACATCTGAAGTCTCCAACAACTTCCTTAAAATTAGGGAAGCTCAGCTCCCAAACTCAAGATAAACTGGTGCTTTGTCTTTCAGTTGCTTGGCTGCCTTCTAGTCCTCATGATTTGGTTGTTTTCACTATGATCTGATGGAGGAATATTGGGATGGAGGGGTAGTAAATGAGGAGGATTTGCATTCTATAATTCATCTCCCTTGTTGCATTCGAGTTTTGACCAAGGAATTTGCCAAAATTCCTTGCTTTTATCTTTTAATCCTACATTAAATGCACATTAGACCACAAAGCAAAATATCCAACTCTAGCTCATCTCATAAACAAAATATAATCAAATGTATGCAATAAGTTATGAGAATAGTTGCTTTGACTAAGCTAGGAGGTGAATTAAGGCCCATATAATTACCCAATGATGAGGCTCATCATCACCCTCCTACTGAAAGTGTTGCTCATCCTCTGAGCAACTTAGTCAATGTCCATGTCCTTCATGGGTCTCGTAGCCTCTCTGGCATCCCATGCCTCTACTGTAGTCTTTTCTTCTTGTTCATAGAAGCCTGATTTCTTTTCTACCTCTTCCCACTGCCTCTTTTCTTCTTCTTCTTTCCTCCCTTCTAGCAACCCTAGAAGTAGTGGTGGATTGAGTTTTAGGCCCATCCAATTGACCTTCAACCTTTTCATTGATTGCTTATACATAAGTATCCTATTGAGTGCCTCTATCAACCTTTGAGGGGAGTGATATTCTCTGATCTTCAAGCTGTGTGGCAGTATGTTCCATCTTCTTTGGCAGGCATGTATACTATCATCTCCTAGCAGCCTAAACATATCCTCAAAATGTGAAATTTCTTGCTCTTGGGTAGTAGGATACCTAGGTGCTAGCTGAAGGTCATTTGCAATCAAATTATGGGTGTTGATTAGGGCCATGGGATTTGACTGTTCAACTGTCATGAAAAGAGGTTCATTTTGCTCCTTATCTAATATTCTTTTCATCTTTGCAACCCTTGACTCCTCATGGTTCATCCATGATGCCAAAGGCATTAATTGTATATCTCCTAGCTGGGCATTAGGATCCCAAACATTCATGTCTATGAGTGCCATGTTGTGCAAAGAAAACTCAACCATGTTGGCCCTATCCTCTAGTGTACTTTGATCACAAAGATCAATAAACTACCTATAGTCTTGAAATGGCATGGTGCCCCTTTATGCTAGTGTTTTAATCTAAAATGGTAACCATTGTTCTTTGAGGTAAAGAGCATAGGATTTAGTTGGCATCTTACACTGTATGGCCTCTAAGGAGAGGTTGGCCATACATGCTAGTTCGTTCTCCCTTTCCTACAATTGTCCCCTCAACCATGCATTTTCCCTCTCAAGTTAATCTCTCATTATTGCTTCTTTGTCCCTTAAGCCACTTAGCTCTTTGCCCATTTCTTTGAGCTTCTCTTCCATGTGCCCAATGTCTTCCACCCCTTTTTACTTGGAGATTTTTATCCATCGGTGGGTTCTAGCCCTTTCCTTCTCAAGTTCGAAAAACAATGGGCTGGCAAATTTTTGAGGTATTACCCTGCCTCCTTCAATAAACCGGTAATGGGAGTCTAGGTTAGGTTTGGGGCTTGGTTCCTTTGTCTCTGGGTCTTCTTATTTTGTTTCTTGCTTCTCCCCTACCTTGCTTTCCAATTTTTGTGCTTCCTGTATATTCAACAGAGTATTGTGTAGGACTGTTTTTTCTTCATGTAGGTTTTAATGTGGATCCCGTAGGATTGCCTTACCCTTTGAGGAAGTTGATTTAGTATTAGGCCTCCTTACATATGTGATTGGTGACTTAGGGGAAGGCATTTTGTCTCTTTGAGTAGGGTAATCTTCAATCTCAATAGGAATTTTTATTGATATTTATGGCTTCCCTTGTTTGATTCCTATGCTCTTTCTTATTCTGAAATGTAGGGGAGTTTTCCTCCTTCTTTTTCCTTTTTACTTGACTGGGGTGCTGAGAGTAGTGAGGGTAGCTGTTGCCTCCCTCTCAGTCACCTATGGGGACACCCTAGGTCACTTATCCTTGTTTTCTTTCCCTTATGTTTCAATGCCTTCTTCCTCTTTGTTTTTCTTGTCTTCTTCCTCTTGTGGTTCTTCCTCATCTCCATTAGTTCCTTCTTTAGTTTCCTCCTATGTTTCATCATCATCCTCCTTCTCTTCTCCCTCTTCCTCTTCTGCTTTAGCACGTTCCTCTGTGTCAGTGTATTCTTTATCCATCTCATCCTTATCTAGGTCTATATCTTCTTCTTCCTATTTTGCCTCCTCCTCACTCACAAAAGGACTAACATCATAAGTGAGGGTTTTTATGTGATTCTCTACTGGCAAGTCTTTGAAGACTGACCATGTTATAGGGATTCTGAGGTTTTGGAGGGCATCCTCAATGAGGATCCTAATCAACCCATGGTGAGCCAATTGTTGGGAATTCCCTTCCTTTACTTTGTTGTTGGAGTCTATGACTGATTGCATCAAGAAATAGGGTATGCTGAGTCTTTGGTGAACTGGTGTTTCTACAACAAATCTTAATTCTTCAAGGATTATGAAATGGTAGCCATAAAAAAAACTATATCTACCCTCACATGAGATATATTTGATGAGTTGGTAGCCTACCTCACTCCATGGGTATGGAAAACTGTCCCTTATTACTCCATTTCTATCCTTTGTGGGTTTTTCACCTTCTAAAAAGAATTTCCTTTTTGCGACCTAACTCTCTCCTTTGTCTTCTTTTCTCCATGGAATTCCTAGGGGAAGTGTGGTGACCGTATTAATGAGATATGGGGTGAGACCCATAGTGAGGTGTATAACTAAAATAGTGCCATGGATTCTACTATGTGGAGTGATGGAGTGAGCAAATTCTTGAGTCACCTCATCATCATATCCTCGGAATTTTTCAAAAAACCCCATCGAGTTGTGTCTTGTAAAGATTTCAAGAACTTGGGGGTGTTGTTGTATCCTCACAATGATTGTGGGCTCTATCCTATTAAACCCTCCCATCATCTTGATTATGAGGCTTGAGGAGAAAATGAGAGGGTTGACACAAAAAAAAATTAATTCGGGAGGAAAATAGAGTTTACTGTGTACGTAATTCACCCCTCACAATTGCTAAATTCACTAGATTTTGGAGTATTTCTGGTTCATTTGCTTGTAAATGGGGATGGAATTCTAGATCCTACCTCTTTAGAATGGTCGTAGTGGACAATTCTCGTGATATCCCCTCTTGAAATCTTCTTTGCCTATCCTGTAGACTACCTCTGTGTATCCTATAGATTGATCCTGTAGACTGTATCCTCTAGACTATACCCTATAGGAATTCCTGTGCATGCTCCTATAGGAATTCCCATGCAGAATGATGGATCCTTCCTTTCGGTGGGTGGCCATAGTTATGAGAGCGACATGAGTGAGGGAGTTTCAAGAAGGTAGAATGCATGAATGCATGCAAATGATGTTTTATTTCCCTTTATGGTGTTTCAGGCTGAGGTGGTGTGCTGGCAGTAGAGGTACGTTGCCATTTTTGGACCATTGGCCCCCACTACTACCTCATCATTTCCCACTCCTCGTAAGCATCTCCTACCTCGTAGATCTATAGTTAACCACTTCTTGTACTACTCCTCCTCTGTCTCTAAGTTGACTGTAGCCATGTGTGAGAGGACACCCGGTTTTGCATGTGTTGACTAAACGAAGGTGGCCAAGTTAATTGGCCACCTTTTCACTTATAAACCAACTATCTCGTAACCCTTACAACTTTTGATTAAATGATGCATATGAGTGAGCGAGCGGGACACTTACTTGTGGTTTTGATGCCATGTTGTAGTTTTAGAAGATTAGAGGTGTTGCGTTTTTTATTTGTTGCATGCCATTCTCATTCCTCCTCTTGTTGTCTGTTAATGATTTCTTGGCTTTCGCAGGTAACTGTGACTGAAGATCTTATGCTTCTACTCATGTTGAGCTCCTGGATCATCCTAGTGAAGACTTGTAGCTATTGATTGGCATTCTGCGGGATAGGCTACTACAGGATTTCCTACAAGATGTCCTGTAGCTGCTTCTCCCTTAGAATTCTTTAATCATGTTGCTGGCTGGGGCCGTGAGGATGGTGCAATGAATGGATAGAGGAAGTAGGAGTGTGTGTAGAGAAAAGGACACTTAGGTAATGCTCTTACTCCTCTATGGTTTTCTTTTTTCTCTTTTTTTTTCTATGACTAGCAGAAACTATTGAAACTGATCTTTTTTGTTTTGAATGGTGAGTGTAGGGATGACAATGGTGGATGAGGTGAGGTGTTAGATCATGCCTAGGATGAATTTTAGGGACCCAAAAAACCTACCATGTTCCCTGGGATTACTTTCTGTAGGTTTTGCGGGCCACTATAATTCCTATAGGATCATCCTATAGGTTTTCATGGGATACTTTAGGAATATAGGGGATCCTATAGGAATGCAGGAGATCATGTAGAAAAAAAAATATTCACCTAAATCGAAGAAATGGAGTGGAAAAACAATAGAAATGATGGAGGGATGCATGGTGAGAAGTAGGGGAGATGAATATGTGTGAGGCAGGGTTCCCTTTGGATCCTCTTTTTGCTCCTTGACTGTCTTTCTCATGCACCTGCAAATAACAATTTTATCTTTTCTCTCTCTCTTCTTTTTTTTTTATTTTTTTTGAAAAATAACCAGGCTTCCCCAGATAGTTTTTCACCTTAGTTATTTTCCCTGGGTGCCTCAAGGGAGGTTTCCACCCAGGGATCTTCTTATTCTTTTTTCTATTCCTTTTTTTCATCATTGGGCCGCCTCATGAGGTTTTCAACCCAAAGATGGGACTCAGGTGCCTCATGGAGGTTTTCACTTGAGTCCTTATTCTTTTCCTTTCTCAGTGACTTGAAGAAGGAGGAGTTGAACCTTGCTCCACCATCATCACTATTTTATTGATATTGTCAATGAACTCTTGTTTTGATAAAGGTCTCTTGTACATTTTCAATCGATCCCCATTAATAAGCAATGGACTGGCTTCTTCGTATATATTTCCAATTTGCACTGAACCATTATCATGGAATATTTCCACAACATAAGGTCCGAGCCCTCTTGTCCTTAGCTTTCCCTTGAAGTCTTTATACCTAGAATAATATAACAATGCTCAATCACCCTCGTGAAATTGCTTCTACTTAATATGTTTATCATGCCAAATCTTCCTCTGAAGCTGAACTATCTCTATATGTAGGAGGGCCTGCATTCTAAATTAATCAGAGCCATTTAATCTAGTTGGGCTTCCATCCTCAATGTGTTATATTCAAACTCAATGGACAGCAAGGACTTTTTCCCATGTGTTTCAGGGAAAACTAGTGTCTTTTTGATCTGCTAGTCCCACTAAGATGGGTAGTTATCTTAGAAACAAACGATCAAAGCAAATTGTGATTTCGTTTATGTATGATAGATAAAAGAGAAGAAAAGGGGACCAACCTAGATCTTCCACTTGGTTACTTGCTTGTTTCCTCTCTCCCTTGATAGCGCTCGCCACTCCTCTCCTACTTGTCCTGCTTTAGAGAATACCTGTAGAGACAAAGCAACAAAACACCATCAAAGCATCTTGATCTATGATATCATAAACAATGCAGAATCATAAATACATTGACCATACAATTGCATTCACAAATACACGATTATATGGAGGAAAACTCAAATAACTTTGTTAATAGTAGAAGATAGTATTACAACCTAACTGTCTGATCCAGTATCATCCTCCTAGAATCAAAGCCCTCTTCACCTCATGAAAAGCAAGATCACCCAACAATACAATGTTTCTTCTCAAAGAGAAACCAACAACACTTCCTTATAGATTACAAAATTCCAGCCTCTAGATCTCTCAGATGAGGGATCCATATATAGATGTTTTGCAAGGGTGTGAGTCAGCTCTGGGTTTCTGGTTAGTGTCATTCCACTGATAGTTCTTGGTTCCACTTGAAGATTTCTTTGATCTATTACTCATCCTTGGGCGAATTGAGAGAGGCAAGTGTCATATGAGAAGTTTCTAGAAGATTCTTTGGGTATCCACTTAGCAAACTGTGTCTGCCATTTGTCTACTCTCGCTCATTGCACCCCACATAAGGCTCTTTCAGTATGCATCGCACCTTGCTAGTGTAGCAGCTAGTATGCATCACACCTTGATCATGGAGTAGTTAGTATGGTACAGTTTTGGCCAGTTTTGAGTTGTTTTTCATGTGGAACTTCTGGGAAATGATGTAAGCAGGTGACCATGATTCTTTAGGGTATGAAACAACACTTTTAGGGGTTAAAGAGCCCTTCATTTATCGACATATATGATTGGGATTGCAGTGCCCAAATATGTCTATAACAGTTTCCCCCTAAAGCATGAGGTCGTAAATCTTCTGATGTTGGGTGAAATGCTTTATCACGAGGATCCGAGGTATTCGAACTGGAAGGTGACCTATATAAAATACAATACAATACATCATCATCATTTTATTTTCATGATCTAGCTAAGGTGGGCATTCCCATGCTCAGCTGTGTAAATTCATATTCATGTACGTAGGACAGATAATCGTCTGTTGTTGTAGACTGGTGATTCTTTGTATGTAGAGTCATCATCCCTTAGCTTGGATGATCATTTGTGCAACTTTTGTGTACATTTGATGTCTTTATTTTCCTGAATATATCACAGCCTAGATGAATAAAACTAGATCTAGGGTCTTCAAATTCATCCAATCTTCGCCCGATGTACAAGTTGATCCATGTGAAAAGATGTTCTGAAGTCGAACATGGAAAGACATCGCCTCATTACTAGCCAATGATGTAAGTTGTTAACATGTGCGAGAGGAATCACCGATAATGATAATTACCCTCAAGGTACTACAGTACAATTCAGGCGATGTGAATATATGATCTGATGTCGAACACCATGTCAAATCTTTCGGATGAAGGCCATTAATGTAAACCTGTTGTCGGAAGTGAGAAACTTGCCATTAAGGCATGCAAGATTCAAAGTACTAAAAGGGTTATTTCTAAGTCAAATTCTTAGATAATGAGCTGATGTCAATAAGAAGTGACCCATCATAGGAGGGCCTTAATGTATCCCACATATACGACATGAAACGAAGCAAATGATCTTCTGGAGGTGAAAACGATCTGATGATACAAGGTTCAGGAATGGCGGTCATGAAAAATGGATGGTGAAGGTATTGCAGTGGATGAAGTGTTATCTAGGTAGTGAATTCTCTGAATGACTTCTCTTGAACATGTCTACGAAACTGAGATGGATTGGTAGCGTTAACCCCAAAATATGGATGGTGTGGAGGACCAATGGTGATATGATTGGTGAATGGAATAACCCAGCCTGACTCAATCATGGTTATGGAGTGAAAGTGTCATGTTCAAGAGTGACCTGATACTAATGAATTTCTTCAAGTTTTCCTCCCTTTTTCCCCAGTCATCATTTACAAGTGCCTCTTTATTTTTGTCAAGCTTGAGGAGGATAACATATGCTTGTTCTATGATTTTCCCTTCGGGCAAACTTGTCGCTATGTTTTGGTGAGCCTAGCAAGAGTGAAACTCGCTCTTGTTTGGATGGACAAGTTTGTCGCTATTGTTTTAATGAGTTTAACGACAAAGATAACTTAGTCCTTTTCATCTTTAGAGAGTTTTAAAAGGGACATAAAGGAAACTCCGGCAATTCTTTTTCGTAGCATAATCCCTTAAGTCCGAAAAACTATAAAATAATATGAAAGGGATGACTTTTCGATCACTTTAGCGAGCCGAAAATGACAAGCACTCGATATCTTTGTGGAATGATCCCTCAGGTCCAAAATGGTTAATGCAGAGGAGGGATGGCACTTATCCTTACTTTAACGAGCTGGAAAGACGAGTAGCTTGGCAATATTTTCATATTTAACGAGTCTAAAAAAGAGTTTAAAAGAGACTCGTTTTTTAGGAACGAGTGATGTTTTAGGGTAGCAACTTGTTCCAAGTAAGTTTGGAACTTCTCAAAACATGGGAGGGTGGCTAGCAGGATCACTCATTGTAGCTGTTCCTCAAAAGGGTAAACGATCAAGTGGAAGCATATGATTGGCCAAAAGAATGGAGGTGATGGTAAGAACATAACCAAGGCTTGAAAGGTTGATAGTATGGCAATCACAGAGGTCGTTTACTGAAGGCGGGTTTATTTTTTAATGAGATTGAACCTTGCAAAAACATTTCTCATGCCAGTCATTTTAAAGATGTTTTTTATTAGTAGGTTCATTTTTTAGCGAGCTTGCACCATGCGAAACTTTTCTCATTGCGTTTTTATGTAGGCTGGAAACGACCAAACTACAGAGCTAACTACACTGAAAGCTAAGGAACTACTGAGGTTAGGTAGGATGGTTTTATTAGCATACAAAACACTTCCTTCAATTCATCTGCACACTACAGACAAAGAAGTGAGTGGTGGTTAGACCAATCACCTAACCTAAGAAGTTGAAGCTAAAAAGCTAAAAACGCTTAAAACTCTAAAAAGCTAAAAAATGAACTAGTCATTTTTTCACTTGCATAAAAAGGGTTGCATGCCCCCAGGTATTGAGAAAATGAGAGTTTCCAGGTTACCTTATGGAAGGCCCTACATTTAAGCAGGATTGTTTCATCCATAGAGCAGACAAAAAACTTCCTTAGCTTTGTCCATCGAAATAGACAAAGGTGAATGGTGTGAGCTTCCAATCACATAAATTGCAAGAAGATAACTGTTTCAGACTGATCCCATATCCTACAAGGAAATGGTGTTTCAGACCAATCATATAACCTACAAGGAAATCTATTTTTTCAGCTGGGTTCGTCTACCGAAGCAAACGAGGGTGCATGCCCCCTAAGCTTTGTTACATCCACCAGACTACTCGTGGTAATTAGGTGGATGAACTAAAGCTTGAAGAGACATTTTTGATGTAAATAGACCATTTAGGGATGATGTTTGACTCGTAGCTGTGTTTGAACTGAGAAATGAAAGCTGGTCAATAAGTTGGACCACTTTGCCTTCATGCGGGAAACACATCACTCGAAAGGGTGTGGAAGCAATAGCTTCCATGCTGTAAACACAGTCATGCCCAAGGAGTAGATTGTAATCTAATGGCCCTTGGACTACCATCACGTTCAAGTGAACTGTTTTCCTTTTCAAAGTTATAGGCAACATCAGAAGGATCCCTAATGGCCAACTGGTTCCTTTGTTGAAGCCTGACAAATTTTGATTCTCAGGCAAAAGCGATGGTGAACCAAGTGCTTTCCAGGTAGTTGAGGAAAGGATACTCATTGAAGCCCCTTCATCTATGATAGTGCTAGACATGATCATTTTCTAAACTTGTACTATGATTCAGAATGGTAGATTAGATGGAAGGCGGGGTCTCATTAGTTGATTCCAATCGAAGGAAACGACTAGATTTCTTGGAGGGGGTACCGAATAAATGGTTGGATGAACCTCTTGAAATGGGGAACTTTCCTTCTAGTGTAAAGGAATGGGTGGATTGCCCCCAAGTTCATCAGACTCTGTATTAACAAAAAGAATTTGGACATGTTGGGTTGTGTTATATTTTTGGACCATATATTAGGTTGGGCGAACCTACCTATGGTTTTCGGTCCATGGTTTTGGACGCGATGGTTTTCGGTCCATGGTATTGGATGCTTCATCATGTATAAATATGTATTGTAACATTGAAAGGAAAATAATGGAAAATCAATCTGGTAGTCCTGGTTTGGGATCTAGGGGAAAATCTTTGTGCATAAGTGTTTTATGTGTTATGCTCTCGCATTGTTTATTTTCTTTCTTTTAGAATTCATATGCAAGTAATTTCTGTACAGGGTTAAAACCTACATTTGGTATCAGAGCTATTTTGGCTTCAAGGGGACACCTTTGTTGCTGAGGGGTTTCGCTCGGGCCTGTGGTAGACCCTGTTCAGTGGGAGATCTACGAGATCGATTCTGCTGGTGAAGCCACCCTAGACGAGGGTTTCAAGGATTCATATAAGAAATTAAAGGCAGTTAAACTTGGCAAGAAAGCAGCAAAGAAAAAAAACAAGGATGCCCGCAATTGAGAAAAGATGGGTCAGAACAGCAACAACAATAAACAAAAAAAAATTAATGAAGTCAAAATTATTGCATGTAAATGGGCATACTACTGTAAGACCTAGTAAGGCATGTGTACCCCTCGGTAATCACCAGTAAAGTCTGGGTTAGACCTAGGTGATAGGGGGGATGTCAGGTTAACAATACCCCATGTAAAAACTCTGAGGGGGTAAAGAGATAGAGTGAGTGGGATTGTCGCACTTAGCAGGTTTGGCTAGAGTTAGTCAAGGAACCCCAAGTCAAGTTTAAGGGGGGAATTTTTAATTAAACTTGACTCGGGATAGAGTCAAAGGAGGTTAAATAGTGATGGTTTTGGGGCACATGGTATTGTGCGCCCATGGTATTTTTCCCGTGGTATTATATGTAATGGAGCCTATAAAAGGCTGGAAGGACTTCATTGTAATAAAAAAAGGCCTAGAGGTGAGTGGTGAAGGCTCAATACTACTGTAAGACCTAATAAGGCATGTGTACCCCTCGGTAATCACTGGTAAAGTCTGGGTTCGACCTAGGTGATAGGGGGGATGTCGGGTTAACAATACCCCAGGTAAAATACCATGGGTGCACAATACCATGTGCCCCAAAACCATCATTGTTTAACCTCCTTTGACTCTATCCCTAGTCAAGTTTACTTAACAGGACAGTATTGTTCTCATTCTCTTTGGAAATTGTATCGTCTGAAGGTGGGCCTTGTGAAGGCAAGCTTGGGTCGGCTGCCATCTCGACCTATTGACCTTGATCCAGCATGGACTCAGAAGGTTTACTTTCAACGATAGGCACTTCGACTGATGGTTGAGTTGCATCAGTCGGGTTTTCAACTAGCGATGGACTTGGTAAGAGTTTCTTGTATCCAGGTGGAAATAGCTGCGGTGAAGTACAACGATTATGCAATATTCTCTTGGCCTCATCTAGAAAAGGGCATTGGCGAAGGTGATGGTCTTCATCGCATAATTGACATGGAATTTTGACCTTTCCTTTCTATCCAGGAACTTCATTTTCACTAGTTTATGGTGTGTTGTCAACATGATCACCAAAGGTTGATGACACCGGAGAGTGTGAACGAGGAGACCATTCTCTCAAGATCCGCGAAATGCAAGGACAATTTCGGTGAAAATGGTTTCCTTTTAAAATTAGACAAGGATATTTAGGGGTTTTAATGTGTGGATTTTCACGAGATGATTCATTGTTGCCCCCTTGCTTAACTCACTTCTTCTTCTTCTTCTCCTTCCCTTTCTTCTTCTTTTCAGCTACTCGGTTACTAGCATCACTATTTTCACCAAGAAAAGAGGAAGAAGGGGAGGGAGCAACTAACGAAGTAGAAGGTGAAGCGTCACTTTTGGTATCAACTGGTTGTTGATTCAATTGTTGAGGAATTACGATATTTTGAACGACAGTGGTTGAGAATAGCCATACTAGCAGACCAATTGTGATTCCTTGTAGGGACAATGTAGCCATATATGGAGCACCGATATCTCCCCAAGAAGAGAAGGGGCTAGGATTTCCCCCAAGATGGATTCCTTGATCGGCAGACTCCTTTAACTCAACCTAAGATCAACGAAGAAATAGGGATACTCTTCTGAATTAAATAAATTTTAATGATGCTTTGACACAACGTTTCTTTTTCAATTTTTAAGAGTCGAGAAAAAGCTAAAGATGACTCTAGTCACCTTCAATTTTTAATGAGCTTGAAGTGACAAGTGCTCAATTGGACCTTTTCTTTTAAGGAGTTGAAAAGGAACGAAAGTGACTACTCTAGAAATCTAGACAGAGGGATTACCAAACGAATCACAAAACTGCAAAATACACCTTGGTGGCAAATTAAAGAGAAATTACTAAGGACTTATTTACGGCAGTCAATCTTTCTGAATGCTGTGTTCAATGCATTACGATCAATAGGGCGGCAGACACAACTTCCTATGGATAAAGGATATCAGCCTATTGTGGTATCCCAATATATACTCGACAGTATGGGGAGCACAAGTCTGTACTAGCACTTTTCATATCAAAGAGGAGGAATCACCCAACCTTCGATGAAAATGATAGTTGCCAGGTTTTACGACGCCATAATACGTCTCTAGATTAGACCTCTAGATGTGTTGCATTAGGTTCCAAAGCGTTGTTATGTTCATTGAGATTTATTTTAGAGTTGATCTTGTTTAGAAGTTTGTCTTTCAAGGTTCACCATGTGATGTAGATGTAAAATTCCTAAATATGCAATATAAAATGATAAATATTTGTTTATATTCTTTTAGCAATGAAAATCTTAGCTACTAAGGAAAGAAGATAATGATTCTTTCAACAGAGAGCAGAGAGCACACACTAAATGCACTTTTACTAAATCATTTTCGCACACAGTCTAAATGCAAATGTAGATGCATGTATTTTTTTTTTCATCTCCTTAATGTGAGAATGCCAAAAAAGAAACTAAGTACAGATCTGAACTATTTTCTTCAAAGCGAGACTTTGACAATTTCTTTTCAAAATGAAAGGAAGACTAAAACGACACTTTTCGATTTCAAATAGAAAACTCCTTTTGACACTTTAAATATTAGCAATTCAAATCAAATACAATGGAAAAATTAAAATCAATTATCTAAAAGAGGAATACTTTACGACACTCTTCTTTTTGACTCAAAATGACAGTTACGACACTTCTTTGCATCAAAAAACGACAGTTCGATTAAGCTATTTTTGACAAAGAAGGAATTTAAATGATAGACAAATACACAAAAACATTTACAAATCCCTATCAATGGAGGCTGAATAATGTAAAGGAAGGAGGCTTCAGCAATGATATACTGATCATAAGCAACAAAACTAATGAATAGAGCTGAAAATAAAGAGGAAAAATCCAAATTTTAAAGACAGAAACAGTATCATTCAGTCATCGCAACTATCCTTAAGGGAAATAGGGATGCATGTCACCTGTAACACATGGGAGGTGCGATGCATACATGCTTCCAGTTACAGATAGTGCGATGGGCTAGGGAACAAGACTGAGTTTTGTTTCAAAATTTGCAGTGAAGTTCAGTGATTTAGGCTGAGCTATGATAGACAGTAAAATCAAAGTACAGGGGTATTATCTTATGAGGTTATTGAGCTACCACAAGGACATTTAGGATGCTTGTAAGTTAGATGTTTAGTTCATAAACCAACCCATAGATTCACTGAAGCAACATTCATCTACTTTGCAGTTGCATATGAAAAGAAATTCGAAGACTAGCTGGCTAACTTCAGGCTCCGTCTGTAGCTTATAAAGCAAACAACAATAACAAACAAACAAACTATTCGCTTCCCAGTGGAGTCGCCATTTTGTTTTTGAGAAAACTAGTGTCTTTTTGATCTGCTAGTCCCACTAAGATGGGTAGCTATCTTAGAAACAAACAATCAAAGCAAATTTTGAATTCCTTTATGTATGATAGATAAAGGAGAAGCAAAGGGGACCAACTTGGATCTTTCGCTTGCCTCCTTGCTTGTTTCCTCTCTCCCTTGATAGAGCTCGCCACTCCTCTCCTACTTGTCTAGCTTTAGAGAATACCTGTACAGGCAAAGAAAAAAAGCACCATCAAAGCATCTCGATCTATGATATCATAAACAATACAGAATCAGAAAGACATTGACCATACAATTGCATTCACAAATAACAAGATTCACAAATACACGATTATATGGAGGAAAAATCAAATAACTTTATTAATAGTAGAAGAGAGGATTATAACCTAGCTATATGATCTAGCATCATCCTTCCGGTAGTGAAGCCTTCTTCATCTCATGAAAAGAAAGATCACCCAACAATACAATGTTTCTTCTCAAAGAGAAACCAACAACACTTCCTTACAGCTTACAAAATTCCAGCCTCTAGATCTCTCAGATGAGGGATCCATGTATAGATGTTTTGCAAGGGTGTGAGTCAGCTATGGGTTTCTGATTAGTCTCATTCCACTGATAGTTCTTGGTTCCACTTGGAGATTTATTTGATCTCTTACTCATCCCTCGGAAAATTCAGAGAGGCAAGTGTCATATGAGAAGTTTCTAGAAGATTCTCTGGGTATCCACTTAGCAAACTGTCTCTGCCATTTTTCTACTCTCGCTCATCACATCCCACAGAAGGCTCTTTCAGCATGCATCACACTTGGCTAGTGTAGCAGCCAATATGCATCGCAACTTGACCATGGAGCAGCTAGTATGGTCCAGGTTTGGCCAATTCTGAGTGTTTTTTCAGGTGGAACTTCAGGGAAATGATGTAATCAGTTGACCATGATTCTTTAGGGTATGAAACAATACTTTTATGGGTTAAATAGCCCTTGGTTTATTGACATATATGATTGGGATTGCAGTGCCCAAATATGTCTATAACACCATAGACCAGCTCATAGGGCGTAAATCTAGTGTTGGTCTTCCATGTGGTATTATAGGCCTAGGTGGCCTCAACTAGCCTCTCTACCCAATCTTTCATGTTGCTGCTCACTACCTTGGTTAAGATGCCCTCCAGTGTGATGAGCTCCAATATTGCAGCAAGGACGTTGCAACTCCTAGGCTACCTGCTTTACTTATCAACCTAGGGTGCATACAAACATGGAGGTGACAATGTTATATGCACAAGTAAAAGCGAATGTCCTACCTATTGTCACGGTTCATCTGGCGAGAGACCACAAGGGTTCCAAACCAGACTTCTATAGAGTCAGAAGAAGCTTGATTCTTTGATGGAAGAATAGAAAATCTAATTTAAGAGAGCTATTCTATTGCAATAATGAAGAAAACAACACGTAATGCTAAATCACACCATATCCTAATTCACCATTTAAACATCGATGCTAAGTAGAATTACTAAATCAACACTAACCTAATGCTACTATCTAATTTGTAGAAGTAAAGAACTTCAAACAATACTAAGGTGTAAGCATGGAAATTAAACTAAATTTGTTTTCAAGTGGAAGAGAAATCGAAGATCGAAATCAGTGAAAGGAGGACGTAATGAAGTAGCAGTGCAAAAGAACAGTTGGATCAGTCGGATCAATGAATAGGATTAACAGAAGATGAGATAGAAGATAAGTGTCATGTTAGTGCCTAAATCTATCTCAGGATGAGGAAAGCAGGTCTGGGGTAGCATCAAACCACGCTTAACCTAGTAGCTAGCCCTACCAGGTCAAGAGAGTGCTCTCTCCTTGTCAATATCAATGAAATTTGATCAAAGAAGGCTTGATATGACTGATTTAAAAACTAATTTTAGGCTAGGTATGCTTTCTCAAAGGATTTTGATTGAATTTAACGGTTGGGTTGCTGGATCAGATGGGGAAGGCAGCTTTGGGTCCAGGAAATTAACATAGATTTGCAGAGGTTTCTGTGGGGCAAGGTAGGCAAGTATTTTAGCACTTTGAAATGAGTGTGATGGTGAGTCTAAAGACTGGTAAGGAGCTATAGAGGGCATGCAAATTTCATGATTCCACTTCAAACAGTAGAAAACATGTAAAAACTAAATAAACCCCAAGGTAGAGCACTGAAACACCAATGAATTCCACCTTTCAAAATTGATTCATTTAGTTATGCAGAAAGAGAGAGATGATGGCACACCTAAACATAAGATCAACTGAATTACTGAGAAGAAAAAAATGCTAAATCACATTACCACAAGAATCCCACAAAATGCTGCAAAACCCTAGTTTATTTCCTTGCCAAACTGCAAAAGTGATGTACAAAGTAGCTCAATGCATCCACAAGAGTCCAACCCTGAAAAATGACTAGGAAAGTACAAGATATAGGCATAAAACCACCTATGCTAGCCATTAGGGGTCGAATCCATGAGTCAAGGATCTATTTCAACAAGATCTAAACTAGGAACTGAAAAATAGGCAGTGGAACAGCTTGTCTTTAAAACTATGGAAACTGATTCATTGAGTTCACAACCACCTAAAACTGATGTATCTACCTCCTTAAGTGAATTTTCATCATTTTTACATCAAATTACATCAATTTACATCACTTTACATCATGAATTTGAGAGAGAAAAAGTCAAACTGATAAAAACCTAGGTGAAAATTTTGAGTTTTGAACAAACTTGGCAAAATTTTCTCCTATACGTAGCGTCGTTGATTGTATGTGTAGCACTTTTTCCAGGCCAGTTTTGGAAGGCTTACCAAAGTCCAAATTAGGTGCAGGATATCTCATTAGAAATATTGGTGAGTCTATTTTCTGGGACAACTTGAATTTGTTGATTTGGAGTCCATTTGGCCCTCTAAAAATGCAATCTCCCAAGACTGCTTCCTGTATGGAAAAAAAGTGGCAGAGAGGGCACTTTCTGGGTGTTTTTTGCCCTTTTGGAGGTCCAAAACTTGTAAAAACTTCCTAGCCATTTCTAAGAATGCATATTTTTTCATGCTAATTCCAAATATGTAATCCATTTTACAATAATATGCCTCCATCAAAAGTGTAGTGCCGGTGGCGCTACGCACCTGCTCGGAAAACCTGTTTTTTGCCTCAAAAATTCAAAAATAACAAAAACTTCACCAAATTTCTTGAAATTTGGCATGAGTGATCCTTTTTATGTGCTATTCTAGGCCAATGATGCTTCATCCAAGATATTAAGCTTATCTTGCTCTTTTTTGACTTTCAAGGCTCTCCTTAACTTGGCTTTTAGGCTTCTTATCCTTGTCTTGCAAATTTTGTTCCAAGCCAAATAATGATAAGCCATGTGGTGAAATATGTTATTCTCCTTCTTAGCCTTGTCTAGTAGCTTCTAAAGGTGGACATTCACTCTTTCCAACCATGATTCTCGATCAGCCTCTATTTCTTGCTCTAGTGAAGTCAGCTTGAATTTCCTTCTTTTTGCCAATTACCGGTTTTCCCTTATGTTTTGCAGCTCCATGATTGTTTGTTTGTCCTCCAATTTATTTTTCTATTTCTCAAGTTAATTAATGACCCATTTAGCCCTCTCAAGTTCAATTGATATGCTTTAGATCTTAGCTTCTTTCTCCTTGATGATCTCATCCTTGAGCTTTCACCTTTGGGAGCCCAAATCAATGTCCTCTTCCTCAACCAAAATGAGATCTTTGTCTTGGCCTTCAGAAGGACCTTCATCATGCATTGGTTGATTTCCTCTATCCTGTACCTGCTCTACTAAAGAATAAGGCAAAGCCCGTTTCACCCCGGGTGAAGATAGCATTTGCATGTTATCCAGTAAAGAGAATGAGACCCCTTCCACCCTTGGTGGAGATAATACTCGTTTGGTAGCTGCAAATAGTCTCCTTGTGCCTTTCTCGTAAGTGACAAACACTGGCACACCTATAGGTTCAGTCTCATGAACATCTGGCTGGTTTGAAGGCCCTCCTTCCTCATGAAGCACCGATGGAGTCACCGAAGGGCTTTTGAATACCTCATGTGCAATGAAAGTATCCCACAAAATATTCAACAAGCTTAGCTAATTCAAAACAACAATTTTAATCAATGAGAAATGTTAAATGCTGCTAAACTACTAAGGAAGAGGTTTCCTTTACACATAATGAGCCATTTTCTCAATATTCTGGCATATAAAGTATGGAAGATTCATCATCCTCACTCTTGTGAAATGCATTAGCAATCTGACACGGTATGTATATAGACGAGAAAACCTTCCCTCACAGGTGAAATATTTGATGATGAGTTTCATGAGTGGAGCATAAGTATCTTGCAAGAATTTGAAAGGAAAGACCCTAATGATTTGCCTCTGATAAGTAGCCTTGATGTAAGGCCCATAGTGCTCTCTGCCCACATGCTGCCCCTTATTCCACTGTTCAACCACATTAGGGATGCCTGTTGCTGCTGCTATGGTTTCAAGTGTCAAGGTGAAAGAGAGACCAGCTAGGTTTACCTGGCCATTGTGAAGATTAATAACAAATAACCTAGCAATCTCATGATGATATTGCACCCTCTCCACCATTTCACAAAACTGGTAACATGATTGATGTTTAAAACAGGCTACTGCAAGAGGGCAAGAAAGTAACTCTATAAGAGTGTTGGGATCCTCCCAGATATGTTTTCCTCCTTTATGTATTTTTCTTGGTGCATGAGCCTCTTGGGAAGAATCACTGACAGTTTCATCATCCCTTTCATATGTTGAATCTCTCTCCATACTTGCAAATTTGGGGTGAAAAATGATGAGTATGAAGAGATTTTTCTGTTAGGTATGAGGGTGAATAAGGTGACTATTGTTTTTCCTTTTGGGAAATATGGGATTAACTAATAATATGACTTTCAATGAGGGTTTTGATGGTGGAGGAATGTAATGAGGGAATAGGAAATGGGATTAGGATTTTGGGAACATATAGCGTTAATGTTTAGGAATAAAGTATAGGGCTTAGGGTTTGGTAATGGGAGTGAATGCCAATGATTTTGGGAGGGGGAAAGAGGAAGGGATTTAGGGAAATTTAGTTGCAAGGGAAGGCAATGGGGTGTGGAGGATAATCAAAGGGGATTCAACAATAGAAAACAAAACCCTATGCAACTTTAGCAAGACAATTTTAGTGATAGCTAGGGTTTGCTTTTTAGACACATAAATCACCACCAAAGATGAAAAAATTCCATTGCTAGACTAGAGGAGAGGTTGTACTTACTTGCTAAGAGGTTATTTGTGAATTTGGAGGCAAAGGAGGGTGATATAAGTTATTTTGGAGCTCAACCAATAGACGCATAACGCTGCCTCCCAGGTGTGTAGCACACTTTCTATGAATAGCGCACAACCAAATTGTAGTTCAAAACCCGCGCCAGATGCATAGCGCTAGGCAGGTGTGTAGCGCCGGTGCCTAGTTGTGTAGCGCCACCCAATTTTCATGATTTTTTCCTGATTTTGCCTCTTTCTCCCACAAACCTGATTTTTGCTCTCCAAGAGTGAATTTGCACAATGAAATGACAAACATGACCTTTTTCACTTTAAATATGACTGACTTCAATTTTTCATCCATCTCAAACCCACTTTCCTATTGTTAAAGTCACTTTTGATTTTGAACTTTGTTTTTCCATTGAAATTGACTTTCCTTAATCATTTGAAAAACTTATGCATTAATGCTTGTGTTTTTGCTTGCAGTGGCTGGAGTTGGCAAGGTGACCAAGGGCTGCAACTCTGAACTTATTACATATAGAAAAATTAAAATTACATAAAAAATTTATACATAGAAAAATAAAACTCTGTTTTACCTCAAAACAGGGTTTTGAGGAAAAAAATCACTTATTGGGTATATCATCATTGAAATTTTGATCTTGAGACCTTATTAGACTTCCTCATGTGCCTGTTGACCCTTATTGAGCTTTTACAAGACTATGGTGGCAAACCCTAGACCTAATGAGACCTAAAACCCTAAAATGGATTTTGCAAATGTAATGACAAAAATAAATGCTTTGTAAATGACCTGAATTTGTGAAAATAGGCGAGCAGGTAAAGATCATGAGGAAAATTTGATAATGAACCACTTCCATCAGTTGATCCATGACCTAATGGAACGCAGTTGACTGGATGGGACACCTAAAATGCATGCTGAAAGAGAATTTAATCACTGACGGAGGGATGAAGATACTGACACTAACATGCCAGAGATCGTATTGTAGGTGATTACGTTAATAAACGGATGGATCCATCAATGAATAGGATTAATGGAAGATAAGTGGTGGAGATCTTATCGCGGAGATTGAGTGAATAGATGGATGAACAGGATTAACAGAAGATGAACAGCGAAGATCTTATCGCATGAGATTGAGTGAATAGATGGATGGAGAGGGTTAACGAAAGATGAGCAGCAAAGATCTTATCACTAGAGATTAAGTTAATAGATGGATGAACAAGATTAAAGGGGGATGAGCGGCAGAGATCTTATCACGGGAAAAACGTGTGGAATGATGGAGAGGGCTTTCGTAGGTGGTAAGCAGTTTCTCGCGCGCCCTCAAAGTTGTAAGTTGTATTTCTAATTTTCATGTGATTAGACTAAGTGAGTGACATGTAGCATGGGAAAACAACTTTTCTCGCGTGCTTTCTGGAAGATTTCGTCCATGCAACAATTCACGTGAGATTGTGTGATAGTCGTTGGATCAGGTGGATTGATCAACAGTGGAGATCGGCCAAGCTAGTTGGCGATTGGGTGACGTGATATCCGTTGGATCAAGGGCACAAAAAATCAACGGTGGAGATTTGGGGTGAATAAAGTAGGTGGAAGAATTCATGATACCCATTGGATCAAGCTAGACAGATCGAGGATAGAGATCTAGATTGAATATATTCAAGTGTTGGAATGAATTGGACGTGATTGGTCAGGTTTGTTGTGGATTGGACGGTAAGGAAATATATGGGTATAATTTGATCAAGACATTTTTTATTAGCTTCCACTTAAGCATTTCATGCTGAAGGAAATGAGAATATGAGCAAAAAGTGATGGGAAAAGATAGCAATGAAATGAACCTTGTACTAAATCAAGACAACAAACTTCATGCAAGAACTCCTGGCTAACCTGCCAATTGAAATACAACACAAATGGAAGCAGACTAAAACACAACCAATATACTCTACACTAATGTAATGGAAATGCAGCTACTTAAGAAAATGATCAATTAAACCATGAATCTACATTAGCATACATGTACAGTAAAGAGGAGCCTTAGCTCCTAGGGTTGGGCCCTGACCCAAGAGCTTCAGCCCTCTAAGTTAACTCAATGCTGGCTCAAAACAAAACTCATTCTTGTTATCAAAACAATGGATTACATAAAAAACTATCACAAGTCTTGCAGCTCAAAAATAAAGTAGAGTTTTGCAATCAAAATTCTGAATCCTATTGAGGTCTTAGGCCTCTCTATTTATACGACTGAAGTCTCCAACGAATTCCTTAAAATTAGGGAGGCTCAGCTCCCAAACTCGAGATAAACTGGTGCTTTGATTTTCACTTGCTCAGTTGCCTCCTAGTCCTCATGATTTCACTATTTGCACTTCGAGCGGATGGAGGAATATTCGAATGGAGGGGCGGTAAATGAGGAGGATTTACCTCCTATAATTCCTCTCCCTTTTCCCATTTGAGTTTTGACCAAGGTCTTTGCCAAAAATCCTTGCTTTTATCCTTTAATCCCGCGTTAAATGTACATTAGACCATAAAGCAAAATATCCAATTCTAGCTCATCTCATAAACAAAATATAATCAAAAGTATGCAATAAGTTGTGAGAATAGTTGGTTTGACTAAGCTATGAGGTGAATTAAGGCCCATATAATTACCCAATGATGAGGCTCATCATCACCCCCCCTACTGAAAGTTTTTCTCATCCTTTAAGCAACTTAGTCAATGTCCATGTCCTTCATGGCTCTCATAGCCTCTCTAACATCCCATGCCTTTGCTGTGGTCACTTGTTCTTGTTCATAGATGCCTGCTTTCCTTTGAATTTCTTCCCATTGCCTCTTTTCCTCTTATTTTCTCCCTTCTAGGATCCCTTGGAATAGTGGTGGGCTGATTTTTAGGCTTATCCAATTGACCTTCAACCTTTTCATTGATTTCTTATACATAGGTGTCTTGTTGAGTGCCTCTCTCCACCTTTGAGGGGAGTGATATTCTTTGATCTTCAAGCTATGTTGCAATGTGTTCCATCTCTTGAAGTAGGCATTTATACTATCATCTCCTAGCAGCCTAAACATATCCTCAAAAAGTGAAATTGCTTGCACTTGGGCATCAAGATATCTAGGTTCCAGTTGAGGATCATTTGCAATTAGATTATGGGTGTTGATTAGGGCCTTAGGATTTGGTTGTTCAGCTCTGATGAAAATAGGTTCATTCTTCTCTCTCGCCAATATTATTTTCATCTCTGTAGCCTTTAACTCCTTATGGTTCATCCATGATGCCAAAGCCATTAATTGCAGATCTCCTAGTTCGGCATTAGGATTCCAAACATTCATGTCTGTGAGAGCCATGTTGTGCAAGTAAAACTCAGCCATTTTGTCCTTATCCTTTAGTGTATTTTGATCACAAAGATCAATAAACTGCTTGTAGTCCTAAAATGGCATGTTGTCCCTTTGTGCTAGTGTTTTAATCTGAAATTGCAACCACTATTCTCTGAGGTAAAGAGCATAGGATTTAGCTAGCATCCTACACTAGATGGCCTCCAAGGAGAGGCTGGCCATACATGCTAGTTTGTTTTCCCTTTCTTGTAGCTATCCTCTTAGCCATGCATTTTCCCTCTCAAGTTGATCTCTCATTATTACTTCTCTGTTCCTTAAGCCACTCAGCTCTTTGTTTTTCTTATCTTCTTCCTCTTGCTGTTCTTTCTCATCTCCATCAGTTTCTTCCTTTGTTTCCTCCTCTGTTTCAGCATCATCCTCCTTATCTTCTCCTTCATCATGTTCCTTTATATTAGTTTCTTCTTCATCCATCTCATCCCCATCTAGCTTTGTATCGTTTTCTTTTTGTTTTTCCTTCTCCTCACTGACAGAAGGACTAACATCATAGGTGAGGGTTTTTATGTCATCCTCTACTAGTAAGTCTCTGTAGATTGGCCATGTTATAGGGATCTGGAGGTTTTGGAGGGCATCCTTAATGAGGATCCTGATCAACCCATGGTGAGAAAATTGTTGGGAATTCCCTTTCTTTACTTTGTTGTTGTAGTCTATGATTGATTGCATCAAGAAATAGGGTATGTTGA
Organism: Pinus taeda; assembly: GCA_000404065.3. NCBI lineage: Eukaryota > Viridiplantae > Streptophyta > Pinopsida > Pinales > Pinaceae > Pinus > Pinus taeda. The sequence goes on along the minus strand of APFE030429796.1, from coordinate 3,719 downwards.
GTCTTTGGTGAACTAGTGTTTCTACCCCAAATCTTAATTCGTCAAGCATCCTAAAATGGTAGCCATAAACAACATTGTATCTATGGAATGGTAGATCAGGTGATAGGGTACAATGAATGAGGGTGGCAGATGACGTGGAGGATATGAGATAGAGTGGAGCGATTGGGGTGGCTCGCTGCGGGGGTAGCGAGTGTACAGGATGTTCATCAAGCTTGAACCCCCCATAGCAATCTTAGGCTATAGATCTCGGTCAAACACATTGATGTCATGGTAAACTACGGGGGTTGAGAATGAGTTATAACTCATGGTCATTGCTCCCATGTAGAGAACTTTATCTACTTCTTGAATCCACACTTACTTAAATCTTGTGCTATAGCTCGAACTTTAATATGGGTCGGGGCCCCACCTTACATCGGATTTGAATGCCATCAAAAATAAATAATTATTTTCGGGCTCTTGCATTCTCTCTTGATTTTAAAAAGAATTTCATTTTTTCCACCTGACTGTCTGCTTTGCCGAAGGTGGCCAAGTTAGCTAGCCATATTTTCACTTACAAACCAACTACCTCGTAACCCTTACAACTTTTGATCAAATGATGCATATGAGTGAGTGAGCGGGATACTTACCTGTGGTCTCGATGCCATGCTATAGTTGTCAAAGATCAGAGGTGTTGTGATGTCTATTTTCTGGATGGTCATTCTTCTTCCTCCTCTGATGTCTACAGTTTATTGTCTGGAGCTCCTGGATCATCCTAGTGAAGGCTTGTAGTTGATGATTGATATTATGTGGGATAGGCTGCTATAGGATTTCCTATAGGATCATCCTAAGGGTTTTCAAGGGATCCTGTAGGAATATAGGGGATCTTGTAGAAAACACAGTCTACACATAAATTGAAGTAGTGGAGTGGAAAATGTTGCAGGATATTATCCCCTAAGGCTCTTGGGTGGAACCCTAGCAGACTGAAAGTTGTCTAAATCAAGAAACACACACACACACACAACCATTATGCTAGAAAAAGATATCTCTAAGGTGAGAAGGATATACCTGAGGTCCTACGTTTGGGTAGTTACTCAAGGGTGCAAACCCTTCTTCACGTCCCTTCCGCTCCTTTGTCCTGCAAAAACAACAATTCCAAGGAATGCAGCAGTATATGGACAAAGATTTACATAAAAATGATCTTTTTATGTTATATAAGAAAGGAGTTAGTTATAAACTTTTAGACATCCATTCATTCATGAAATTCAAATATGAACATCATTAACATAAAGAAAGAAGCATATCGGGAACAAGACGTGTTTCTTTATTAGACAAATAGAATAGTACAAAAAGGAGCAATATCACCTGAACCACTTCTGCAGGCTCAAAGCTCAGCCTCCTTCTGGATCCGTCCTGCCTCAAGCCTCTAGTAGGTCTCCTTCCAATACTCACTCCAAGATGTCATAACTAAGGGATGAACATCAAATCACAAGGAAAGAAGGGTTTCCTGTACAAAATGGGGGAAGTGCAGAAGGCACAAGGGTCTTCAGAGCTGATCAGGGGGAAATCTCAATATAATAACCTTTCTCTATATTCTCTCCTCCCTTAGGCCTTCCCTTTGGTGTATTTTTATACCAATTCCAAAGTAGTTTTTTTGTTAGGAATTGGTTGGGGACAGTTGAGGCCACGGGCACTAACAGGTGACCAGCAGGTAAAACCCGCGATCTCCACCCGAAAATAAGGAGTTTTATATTTTTTAAAGCGTTTTAATAAATATACGCGGGTTGGGTATATATGAACCCGCGTATACACGCGTTTAACTCAGGGAAATGTCGCGTACAGGGAATAAAACACTGTTTTTTAGATTTTGGACCAGGTCTGGAAGGAGGGGTTGCCCTAGGCCATGAGTGCAGCATCACAAACCATAATAGTGAGATTTGGAGCTATAACAATGATGGTGGAGCAAGTTATAGCTCCTCCCTCATCAAGTCACTAAAAAAGAAAAAGAGAAAAAAGAATAAGGACTCGGGTGAAAACCTCTATGAGGCACTTGAGTCCCATCTTTGGGTTGAAAACCACGTGAGGCAGCCCAATGATGAAGAAAAAAAGGAAAAAAAAACGAGAAAAAAGATAATAGAAAATAAGAAGATCCTTGGGTGAAAACCTCCCTTGAGGTGCCCATGGAAATTAGCTAGGGTGAAAACCTCTCTGAGGTGGCCTAGTTGTTTTTAAAAAAAAAAAAGAAAAAAAGGAGAGAAAAATATATAATTGTCCTTTACAAGTGTGTGAGAAAGACAAACAAGGAACAAAAGAGGATCCAAAGGGAACCCTGCCTTGCACATATTCATCTCCTCCAGTCCTTACCATGCATCCCTCCATAATTTATATCATTTTCCCACTCCATTGCTTCAATTTATGAGAAGACTGTGTTTTCTACAGGATCCACTGTATTCCTACAAGATCCCCTGAAAACCTACAGGATGGTCCTGTAGGAATTACAGTGACCCAGAAAACCTACAAGAAGCAATCCAAGGGCACATGTCCCTAAAATTCACCCTATGCTTGATCTAACACCTCACCTTCTCCACCATCATCATCCCTGCACTCACCATTCAAAACAACAACAACAAAAAAATCAGTTTCAATAGTTTCTGCCAGTCCTAGAAAAAAATGAAAATAGAGAGGAGTAAAAGCATTACCTGAGCACTCTTTGCTCTACACACTTCTACTACCTCTTTCCATTCCTTACACCATCCTCACAACCCCAACCAACAACATGATATAAGGATTATGAGGGAGAAGCAGCTATAGGACATCCTGTAGGAAATCTTGTAGTAGCCTATCCCATAGAATGCCAATCACCAGCAATAGGTCTTCACTAGGATGATCCAGGAGCTCCACAGTAGCAACAACATCAGATATTTAGCCATAGATACCTACAAAAGCAAAGAAACCATTAGCAAACAACAAGAGGAGGAAGAAGAAAGGCATGTAACAAATATACAATGCAACACCTCTAGTCTTCGACAACTACATCATGGCATTGAAACCAGAAGTAAGTATCCCGCTTGCTCACTCATATGCATCATGTAGTCAAATGTTGTAAGGGTTACAAGATGGTTTATAAGTGGAAAGGTGGCCAATTAACTTGGCCATCTCCATTGAGTCAGCACATATAGAACCCGGTGTCCTCTCACACGTGGCTATAATCAACTCAAAGACAGAGGAGTAGGAAAAAAAGTAGTTAAAATATGGATCTATGAGGTGGGAGATGATTACGAGGAGTGAGAAACGATGAGGTGGTAGTGGGGACAAAGAGCCCAAAAATGGCAACGTACCTTTGCTGCCAGCTCACCACCTCACCCGAAATCACCATAGAGGGAAATAAAACATTGTTCACATTCATTATGTTGGGTTGTGTTATATTCTTTCCACATAGTTAACAGGGGGTTTGAGGGGTACCCGTAACCCCACTTTAAGTCTATGTGGGACAAGTTAGGGACTCTGTACCAATCTAAGTCTCTGGTGAATAAATTGTTCCTGCGGAAAAAGCTGTATAACCTGAGGATGAAAGATGGAGACTCGGTGACAGAGCCTCTGAATGCGTTTAATACTGTGGTAAGTCAATTATCATTTGTTGATATTAAAATTTCAGATGAAGATAAGTGCATCAGTTTGTTGTGTTCTCTACCAGATTCGTGGGATAGTCTAGTTATTGCAATAGGTAGCAATGCAACTTCTTT
>APFE030429795.1:10976-41162 GCA_000404065.3 Pinus taeda | reverse complement strand
GTTTTAGGTTTTAGGGCTTATAACACTTTAGTAAATGATTTTAAATTTTTTTAGGGCTTTAAAATGTTAAAAAATGCTTTCTAAGTTCTAATAAAATGCCGAGGGTTTAGGGTTCATAACAATTTCGTAAAATTTTTAGATAAACACTTAAAAAGAAAGTTACAAACGCTTCATAAAATGTTATAAAATAATTAGGGTTTAGGGTTTGGGGTTTAAAATGTGCTAATTCTTTAGGGTTTAGGTTGGGGTGTGGGTATTACGGTTTAGGGTTTATGGTTTATAATTCTTTAATAAATTCCTTTAATAAACACTTATAAAAAAGTTAAAAATGGTTTTTAGGGTTTAGGGTTTATGGTTTTTTACGCTTTAGGGATTTTTATGGTTTATGGTTTTTTTAGCTTTTTTATGGTTTAGGGTTTGTTAGGGTTTAGGGTTTGGTATTTAAGGTTAAGGGTTTAGGGATTAGGGTTTTGGGTTTATATAACATTAGTAAATGGTTTTAGTAAACACTTAAATAAAAGTTACAAAACACTTTTTAAAATGTTACAAAATCCTTAGGTTTTAGGGTTTGGGGTTTAGGGCTTAGGGTTTAGGTTTTGAGGTTTAGGGTTTAGAGTTTATAAGACCTTAGTAAATCCTTTCAAGCTTTAGGCTTGAGGGTTTAGGGTTTATAAAACCTTAGTAAATAATTTTAGGGTTTATCCATTAGGCTTTAAGTGTTAGGATATAGGGTTGTTTGGGGTTTGGGATTTAGGTTTTAAAACACTTTGGTAAATTATTTTAATAAACACTTCAATAAAAGTTACAGGACACTTTCTAAAATGTTATAAAATTCTTAGTGTTTAGGGTTTATCGTTTAGGGTTTACTATTTGGGATTTAGGGTTTCAGGTTAAGGGTTTAGGTTTTAGCATTTATGGTTTAGGGTTTATGGTTTATGATTTAGAGCACTAATGTTACAAAACACTTTTTAAAATGTAAAAAAAAATAGCATTTAGGGTTTAGGGTTTAGGGTTTCGGATTTATAACACTTTAGTAGATTATTTTAATAAACAATTAAATAAAAGTTTAAAATGCATTTTAAAATGTTATAAAATGATTACTGTTTAGGTTTTAGTGTTTGAGGGTTTAGGGTTTAGGATTTCAGGTTTATGGTCTAAGGTTTATAAAATAAAGTTACACTTAAATAAAATTTACAAAACACTCTTTAAAATGTTATAAATTAATTAGGACTTAGGTTTTACGATTTAGGCTTTAGGGTTTAGGGTTTAAACTTACAACACTTTTTATAATGTTATGAAATTTTCAGGGTTTAGGTTTTAGTGTATAAGGTATAGGTTTTAGCTTTTGGGGTTTAGTGTTTAGGGTTTACGTTTTTCTATTTAGGGTTTATAGTTTAGGGCTTAGCTTTTATGGTTTAGGTTTTATAGCACCTTAGTAAATTATTTTGATAAAAACTTCAGTAAAAGTTACAAAGGTCATTTTAGAATGCTATAAAATTCTTACGGTTTATGGTTTATAAGACTTTATTAAATTCTTATAATAAATACTTAAATAAAAGCTAAGAAACACTTTTTAAAATGTTATAAATTACTTTGGGTTTAGGGTCGAGACTCTAGTATTTATAAGAATTTAGTAAATCCTCTTAATAAACACTTAAATATAAGTTAGAAATTTTTAAGATGTTATAAAATACTTAGAGTTTAGGGTTTGGGGTTTATGGTTTGGGGTTTGGTGTTTAGACTTTAGGTCTTAGGGTTTATAACTCTTTAGTAAATGATTTTAAGAAACACTTAAATAGAAGTTACAATATGATTTTTAAAATCTTATAAAATTATTAGGGTTTAGCATTTAGGGTTTAGGGTTTAGAGTTTACGGTTTAGGGTTCAGGGTTTCAAGCTTAAATTTTAGTGTTTAGGGTTCAATTTTTAGGGTTTAAGGCTTAAGGTTTGTGGTTTAAATTTTAGGGTTTAGGGTTTTTAACACTTTAGTAAACTCTTTTAATAAACAATTAAATGAAAATTACAAAACACTTTTTAAAATGTATAAAATTCTTAGGGTTTAGGGTTTAATTTTCACGGTTTGGGGTGTAGGGTGTAATGTTTTTGGTTTAGGTTTTATGGTTTAGTGTTTGGGGTTTGGGGTTTAGAGTCTAGGTTTATGGTTTATAAGACTATTATGGGAGGATGAAGAACCAAGCTTCTGCAACCTAAGGGATATCCATGTAGTGGCATCATGTATTTACTTCTACTTTATATTGATCCTATAACTTAAAATATAAAAAAAACTTTGCACAAATAAATAACCTCACAACTTTGTAACAAACTCATAAACTTCAACAATTCACAGTATAACTCACAGTATTTGCATATTTCAAAGGAAATTATGCACAACAAATGATATAATAGTAAGTGTAAGATACAAGAGACATATGCCACTTTTTCAAAACTTCCTTATTTACTAAATAGATCTTTGACTACATTCACTTCTTCAACCTGCACACCTAGTTGCAGGTGGTTTGTGCACTTAGCCGCAGACTCTTTAAGGCCTTCGTGAACTCAACTGCTAAGCCTTTCCTAAAATACAGAAAGATACAGAAAATATGACCACTCTATCAGTTCTTTTCTATTGTCATTGTTATCTCTGCTAAGGTATTAAACCCCCTTAAATAAACCTTATAAAAACCATGGTCCATATACCATGGATCCATAAAACTAGGACTCTACCCTATACCCTTTATAAAAACAAGGGATTCTCCCATACCCAAAGCTCTAAAATATTGCACAATTAATATAACTTCACCAACTCTATGTGGTACACTCCTTGTGCGGGGTCTTTTACCCAAAATTTGAACCAAGTTGGGTCATTCCCAATGTGGAGTCCTCTAGGGGGACGTGACCTTGCTACACTTTCTGAAGAGTAGTCCCTTTCTTATATGTATGCATTGTGGTGTAGCACTAAAGACACCATAAAAAGAGAATTTAATGACCTCACTTTTGAAGGACACTTCATTTTGGTCACTGGTACATACCTTTTGAGAAGGAAGAATTAGATACCCAAGTTAGTGAGGTTCATTCTCAATTGCAATCTCTATTGACAATTCTTGCTCCATATGCCACCAAACAAGATGAAGATTTTTCCACCTATGCCCTTGCCAAATTTTGTATTATCATTGAAGTGGTGTGCCAACAAGTTGTTTCCAAACATCCATGTAGAGCTCTAGAATATTGTCACTAATATGAAACAATATTTATCTAATCCTTCAACTATCTATCACACTTAGAATAGTGAGCAAATTCACATTTCTACTTCTCTTTGTGCTACTCTACCCCAAGTCATGCAAGAATCCCAACACATGTTTTTCTAGATCTCTGATGTTAGTTTTGTTATCGCAAATAATAATGCAACCATTTACCCCTTACACGATAATGTTGAAAGTTTATATCAGCAAGCATTAGTGACCTTCAATATGGAAGGAAAGAATAATATCCTCCACTAGGTGGATGTACTTGATGCCCAAATTAATCAGCTCAAGGATGCAGTCCAAGTGACCAAGTGGGCCCTTCACGACCCTCACCCAAAAGCTCTAAATCATTTTATGACTTTTAGAACATTGTCCACAGTTTCCTATTAGGAGATTCAAGAATTGGTTGAGTAACAACCCAATGACCTTAGTGAGCATGTTGTCATTGAGTTCTAAGGCAAGGTTTCCACACTTATGGACTTATGGCATTGTTGTGTTTCCGCATCGACAAGTCCGGAGGAGTCCACACTTCATACTATTCCGAAGATAGTCCTTCATTTGAAGGTACTGCAAATAAAGCTATTGAAATCGAACCTACCATAGATTTAGAAGCAAAATAGAAATACATTGACTCGAGGGTGAGTCAATAGGATGTGGTTGCAACATGTTGGATCCTTCGATTTTTTGAAGGAATAATAGTTTTGAAGGAAATTTTGGATCAAAATGATAGAAATGAAACATCAGAAAACAAAATGGCAATAACATGGCTCAGAACCCACACAATGGAAAATAAGGGAGCATGTTGAAGAACTAGGATCCGATTTTGATACAGTAAATAGAAAAGGAAAATTATGGCGCTAGATATTGAAAAACCATGGATCAAGCAAGTGAGCGTGGCTATAAAAGAATACATAAGGTAGTGAGGAAAAAATTTAGAGAGTTCCTCAAAATTTAGATCGAGCTAGGAGAATAGAAGGTGTCAAGCATTTATAGTTATCCATTTTTTGAGATGTGGGATTCTAATATTTTGTTAATGTATTTCTTGTGGATTTTTATACCGCATGAAAGTGTGTAATTTCCACAAGTTGTAATTCTGATGAATGTAATGAAATTGTTCTCTTTTGACTAATAATATAAGGAAGACAGGAATTTTGGCAATTAGTGGTATAATTTATGGGCCACTTTTAAAATTTTATGCACATATTTAAATTCCTATTGAATATATATATCATGAATGGTTAAGAATGGATGTTGTAGTAGTTGCACAAGTCACATAATTAATCAAATCTATATCCCCTTTATCCTTCTATGGTTCTGGTTTTCCTCGGGTGAGACTCTTCTTCTTCTTGAAGGAGTGAAAATGTTGGCAAAGTGCTAGACTACGTGAACTTTTTGTTGGCACCCTAAGTCAAACACTAGGATAGTCTCAAAGTAATTTTTCCTCCCAACGTTGGGGTATTTGTTTGTGAAAGAGAAAATGACTTCTAGGAAAGTAAGGTGGATGGAACTTATTATCAAGTACTATTTAGAGATCGAACGCATCAAAAGTGAAGAGAATCAAGTGGTCGATACACTCAATAGAGGTATTCAAGTGATATACATGGAAACCATGAGTACATGTGATATAGACATTAAGGAAAGAATAAAAGAGTTGAAATAGGAAGATGAGTATTTTCACCATGTAAGTAAATTCCTATAGCAAGAGCCGAAGGGTGGAATGGGAAAAAATTATTAGGTACTTAGATATGAATTATTACAATACAAAGGTAGGTGATCCATAAAAAATGTGGCTGGCATGCATGAGTTTCGCACAAGAACACACAGAAGTCACCTAGGATATCAAAAGATGATAAAATATACCAAAAAATATGTTGTTAGCCAAGGATGAAGAAATATATTGTTGAAAATATTGATAATAATTAGAACAAGTTAAAGTAGAATGCAACTATTTAATAGGATGGTTGAATCCAATACAAATTCTATCAGGGAAGTGGGAAGTGATATCAATGGACTTCATCAGTGGATTACCGAGAACCACCAAGAAATATGGTGTGATCATGGTTGTAGTGGATAATCTAAGTAGGACAAGTGACTTGTAAACTCTTACTATAAGGAAATTGGTATTTCCATATTTTTATGAAGAATATTTTCATATTAGCATGCCTAAGAAGATCATATATAATAAATATGCCAAGTTTACCTTAAATTTTGGAAGTCTTTATTTACAATATTTGAAACCCTATCAACATTAAACACATCCTATCAACCTCAAGCTTATGGAAAAATAGAAAGAGTAAATATAACATTAGAAAACATACTCAATATGTATATTACACATCAACATAGGAGATGGGAATATTTTTTTCCTTTGGTGGAATTTTCTTATATTATTGGCTATAAGGAACTATTAAAGATGAGCCCTTTAGAAGCGCTATATGGTAGGAAGTGCAATATCCCAATAATCTAGGGTAATCTAGTGGATATAATCACACTTAGGCTAGATATGTTCAATGAAATGGAATAGGAAGTATCTAGCATATGGAAAAGATTGAAGGTCGTAGAAGTCCAACATAGGAGTTATGTAGAAAAAATATAGCACATATGGAATTTTGAATAGGAGATCATGTGTATCTCCAAATTAGAGAAAACAAAAGTTCCTTAAGAGTGACATTGTGTGCCAAGTTAGCACAAAGATACTATGAACCATTTCAAGTATTGAAGAGAGTGGGGCCAATAGCATACAAACTCACCATTCCTCCCACAATGAAGGAACATGATGTGTTTTATATATCTTTACTTAAAATACGTATAGATGTTGTTAACCTTATTATTGATTAGACTTTGATACAAATGGAATATGAAGGAGAATTCTATCCAAAACCACAATGGATACTCAAAAAAGACAACGACCACACTCCATGTAAGTCAAGGTGTAATGGAAGAACTTTGGACCAGGTTATGCAACATGGCAACTAGACGATATCATGTAGAAGGCATACCCATTTTGGTTTTATGTATAAGTTTGGTTCTACAGATAGTAGAACACCGAGGACAAATTTTCTTTAAGGAGGATGGGGATGTAGCATAATTTTTACCAATTCCAACTTTTCATAATATAATTGAAACATGACAATGTTGGAGAGCCAACATGGACAAATTGCTCAACTATTTGATGCAAATATTTTACTAATAGAGTTATAAATTGCTAAAGTTGAATCATAGGACAAGTATAGATTGATTATAAATATTATATGAGGGATTGGGATGTTTCCTATATTCTTTGAAATTAATGTTCATCAGCCCTGATGTTCTAGTTGAACTACCAACTAATAAGAAACTATGATAGGAATGGGGAGAGGAGGTACTGAAATACCCAAAGATGGGTTGCGCACCTTACAATGAATTCCTTTTTGACCCTTCAGCCCGAGAAGGGGACCCTAAACCTCTCATACATGAGGTAGTACTCATGAGGAGAAGGAAGCTAGTTTTGTAATTCCAAGATTTTGAGTTTGGAGTATACCACAAAGTCCAATCCTGAAATGTGTTAGATGAGGATACCAAAGAGAGATTCCTCTGCTTGAATCTAGTAAAATGAAAAGAAATAAACTATTTGGTTGGGTTTATGCATGTGAATCACTAGAAGAAGGATTATATTAGGGATTATAGAAAGTGGGAATAAATTTCATTCTATGTTGTGAAATTTGTAGTTTGATAAACCTAAAGTTATTGCCTGCATAGTGGTATTCCTATTTCCTAGCCAATGACGGAAATTTTCGTTCATACTCTATACATTGAAGTAAACTCTTTGTTGTTATGCAATAAGTGAATCATCCATTAGACATTGGATATGGTTAGGAGGTGGATAGTTTTAAGAAATTTGTAGTGTAGTTTAAATTACCTATGATTTGGTTGAGAGTGGTAATTCCTTATTCGATTTCCAACAATTTTAAGAGGAATAGATAAGCGTATTCATTTCTCTTAAACGAATTGTAATTTTTTCTCAACACTTCATATTTAAATATTATTGTGGATTCATTGTGTATGTGTGAAATGGTAGGTAGAGTTTTGTACAATTTTAATGAATATGCATGATGCATGATCAGTGCGTTGAGTAGTTAACAGAATTGTCCTAAATGTTGAAATGTATTCCTTTATGAATATGAATTTTATGTGAAATGGGATCCTTTCATATATATGAGATCATTATGTGTTTTATGTTCATAAATTGATAGGGTATTCTTGGATGTTCTTGATTGTGATATTTTACATGCCTGTTTGTAATCATTTATAACTTTTTGTGATGTATATGGTGTGTTTCCAAAGGGGAAGGGCTAATAGATTGGTGGTCCTAGTTATTATTAATATTTTCATTAAATAATTGTTCCCTATGGTTTGAAATAAAAAATGTTAGGATGCCTTGGATAGGCCAAAGGATCATTCTTCTTGATGTGAGGATTAGAAGGTTTTATTAATGATGGCACTAGAAAGCAAGAGTAGAGGCCCTGATGAGAAAGGAGAGATTAAAAAAGAAATAGAATCTAATATTTAGTTTGGAAAAGTTCACCAAATAAATATTAAGCTAAAGGAAATCATACGAAAAAACTTAAGTGGCTAGGGGATCTTGGGTTTAAGCCTTGGTTTTGACTAAAAATGAAATTTTGTGGGTTGACCCCTGTAATTCAAGCTATTAAGAGAATTTTGGGAATGCACCCCTTAGAATGAAACTCTTTGGAAGATTCAAGATGGTATTCCTCATTGACATGTTAGAGTATTCAAAATTTGGGATTCCACTAACGTCGTCCTTAACCCTAGTCAAATGGATTTATGAGAATGTGAAGCGATAGATGGCCATAAGGTGATAGTTGAAATCTCAACATATCAAGCCCTCGAGGAAATGGAAGTGAATCATTATGAAAAATCCTTGTTTGGAATGGCCCTAAGAAACAATTGTTAGTCAGAAGCATTTTATGTATTAACAAGGAGCACAATGTGATGGCACTAAAAATTTGGAACCTCAAAACATTAGACTAACAAGAGTATCAAGTGTTAGGATTGAGGGGTGATGTCTTGATTTGATGACATGGGGATCCCATGTGTATGACATGTGTAACCTACATCTAGTCTTTTTTACATGCCAACCTTGCGAATATGAGTGGCATGTGGAACACATCAAAAATGCCACATGGAAGAGGAAATTTCCTCTTATCCAATGTGCTAGGTGGTGATTGATCATTATTGATTGATGTGACATGCCAAGCTATCATATAGACATATCAAGATATCAAAACTTTGGGAGGATTGCATCTTGGAAATAATTATTACCTTGATAATTTGATATACATCTTAAACATGCCATGTGTGAAAGATTTCATCATTTTCCATGTGGAAAGCTATGATTGGGTGACAAAGTTTTGAGGTTGTGTGTCAAGATGGCCTCATGCCTAGAGACGTATCGATGTTTTGTGAGGGTTTATAGGTATAACATTTTTGTTGAATATTCGATAAGCCATTTTGAATTTTTCTATTAACATTCAATGGATTTAACATTGTATTAGTGCATTAGAAAGTTTTCTAAATATTAAGATATTGTTAAGTTGTTTCATCAGTATATCGACATATCAGAATGCTTAGTTTTGGAAAATGCACAAATCACCAATATGGAAAGGCTTGAGTATAGAATGAAGCCAACAAACTTGGACCTAGATACATGTCTAGGAATTTCACGTGGTTGTAAAAATAAAGAAATTGACCTTTAAAAGGGTTAAAGTTCAGAGACTTTATGCCAAGACCTTAAATTTAGATGAAATTTATGTTGTGGGAAAGCTCTTGATGAGCCAAAGATGATAGTTGTATTAAATTTGATTTAAGGTTATGAGAGAAATAAGACTTTGACCCCACATTTGTAATTAACCTTTAAGGAGAAGTCTGATTACACTCCACAACCCTAATATTACATTAGGGGGCTAAGTGTGTTACACAAATATTTTGCATCGCTCTATATACATGTCATTCAAACCTTTGAGGTGTGCCACCTTGCTATTCTTTTCCATCCAATGTTTCTATGTGGCATCTCATTTAAAAAAATTTAAAATAGGTGGAGAATAGTTTATTTCTTCTCTTCATGTAGGAGATGCAGTTCAAACTCTAATCTCTTGTGATTATTTCTTTTTATCATATTTTTTTTTCTCGATAAAGGCTAATTCTATTAAAGGAAAATCAAAATAATGTTACAAAGAAGTTGAAGTCTCGGGCAAGAGCATTTGAGAGCATTCAATGTAGTAAAAATGTCCCAAGGATGGGAGAACCAGTTACATGAAACAAGGAGCCAAACATTGGAACCGGAATACAACGATAAGATCATAGGAACGATAAATTGTCAAGACTAGAAGAAAGAAACAAAGATGCACACCAAATCCGCAGAATATCTACAAGCTACTGCCCCACCAGGAAAAAAGAACAAAGCTACCCATCTGTCAAGGGTAAACCAAAACCACCATCCTAAAACCGCCTGAACTTTAACCAAAAGAACCACTAGAAAGAAACTGGGAGGACACGACATTGTCCAAGCGGCATCACATTTCCACGTCCTCGTCTGGAAGCTCCTCCACAACCGGGCATGCATTGCCATACCACGTTTCTTCATCCCTAGCCATGTCACCAACACCACTGCCGCCTGGAGGAATTGACGAGGTATGGGTGTCGCTGGAGACACCTGTAATGGGCATCGAGACATAGGCTCCATGAGAGCTGCCACCTCGTGGCTGAGTGTCACCAAGAGAACCGCCCTCATCATGCTGGTCACCACGCCCTTCCACCTTGCCTTTATTTGCCAAATTCTGCTCAATGCCATGGCTGCCCGCCCTTCTATGACCACCCTGAGAAAGATCAACCAAAGTGCATGTTGTGGCTTGAGGCAGAGCCTCTTCTTCAGAAAAGATAACAGTCATATTGGCCGTGATAATAGGCCTGTTTAGGCTACTCTAAAACTTAAAATGAGTAGACTGAAAAGCATTATGCGGCAAAGGCCTGCAGGATGGGCTCAGAGCAGGTGAATTCGTCTGAGATAAGTGCTGAGTAGCAGGGGGCGGGGGTTGATCGACAGAGTGAGCCATCTGAGAATGCCCACGACCACCACGGCTTCCTCCATGGTGGCTTCTCATGCATTCATAGACCATGGTGAGGCCACGAAGGGAAAGCTCAGAAAAATAGGAATATTTGGAGGGGAGACGAGACAACACCAAGAGAATTCGAGCAAAGTCCAAAGAACAGGCCTGAGAATGGAAAGAGGGAAGTGAAATGCCAACCACAGGAGCCACCGAGAGCGACCCACTCAAGGCAGAAGCCGAGATGGACCTACAAAGAAATGCTACAAGGGACGGGCAAAGGAAAGAAGACAGGGAGTAAATAATGGGATGGAGAGTCGTATTCGCCATGATTATATCAGCAATAGCCTTGCCTCAGATAGAGTGAGAACTTAAGTCAATCTTCAGGTAGAATCGCTCTTTCCTTAAGTGAGCCAACTTGAGCGAGATTTGAGCATGGAGAACAATGCTCTTCTACAGCTGGCAGGAACGAGCTCCTGTGCCCTTAATTAATTCCATAATTTGAAATTTAATTCACCCGCATCCGGGTGCTCTTCTCCTTCCTATTTCTTTTCATTCTTCACCAGGTTTTGGTATTCGTTGAGTTGGGTTTAAGAGGCTAATCTGGAAATTGATCCTGTGTGAAGATCCAATCCACATTCAACTCCAAGGTTAGCAACTGAGTCAACTACTTTATTTCCTTCCCGGCGGATGTGCTTAAAACTGATCGACCTATGAGAGGAGAGCCAGCATTCAATGAGCTCAAGCCTTCTTGCCATTCTCCAGTTGTTGCTCACTTTACTTGAGGGAGTTCCTTGCGTAATTTTGGAGACCATATTTATGATGATCTGAGAATCGCCCTCTATGATAAGTGGAAAGAATCCCTGATTATGCGCTAGAATGAGACCCTGCCAAAGACCTTCCAATTCAGCTGAATTATTGGTATCCCATCCTTTCGATCCTAGGAAGGATAGAAGAGGATCACCCTTATAGTCTCTAAAAATCCCTCCAAAGCCCGAATTACCTGGATTACCTTTCGAGGCTCCATCAAAGTTTAGCTGGAACATATGCTTGGGAGGGGGGGGCCACTTTTTAGGTGAACAACCCAACAGAGGAATTGTTCCTTTGATAACATGTTCTTGATTCTACTGGAGGTTACAATTAGCCCAGATGTTTTGCTCTTGGGGGATAGTAGGAAGGTCTTCCTGATTCTAGGTATGGAGTGAGATGGTTTCCTTGATATTTTGGCAGATTATTTTCCAAAGATTCTCCAAAGGTGCAGAGTGATCCTTGAAGATTCTATGATTTCTTTCCTTCTAGATGGTCCACATGAGGAAGCCCAGAATGAGCTTCCATAAGAAATTTAAAATCTTTCTTTGATAAGGATTCTGATCCCAGTTACGAACTGTGGCGATGATGTCTCCATGTATTCTTCCTTCCTTTTGGCATCAGAAACCGACGTTTTCCCAGAGCTTGCAAGTGGTATTCCAGGAGTGCATGAGATGATTTACAGATTCCTCCTCTTGTCTGTAGTTAGGGCACATAAAGGGCCCATGATAGTTCCTCTTCCTAAGATTGTCCCATGTGAGGATCTTGTTATGACATAGGAGCCAGAGAAAGGTGGAAATTTTTGGCCAGTTGGTAGGGTCCCGGACTTTCCTCCAAAGAGGGTCTTTCAACATATGTTCCTTGATAATGATATTATAAGCTTCTCTTGTAGTAAAGGTACCGTTTTCTTCATATCCCCATCTAAGGATATCCCTTTCGTTAGATAGTTGTATTCTTCTTTTCATTAATTCCGAGTCAAGAGTTTGTTGAACTTGTGGTGTTCCTTATCTTATAATTTGATTGACTTTGGTCCATTGCCTGTATCCATGAGAAGAAGAGGGACTCCAAAAGTTTTTAACCTTGTCATATGTCTTCCTGTCCTACTCTGGAAGTTGCAATTGAGAAATTAGGTCTTTTAACTTAGGCATCTTCTCCCAAGAATCTTCCCAAAATCTTGCAGTGTTGTTGTTCTTAACTTCCCATAAACTATGTTGCTGAATGAGGCTTCTATGTTGCTTGGACGAATTCCAGATTAGGGAGCCCATGCCAACTTCTAACATTCATATTAATTCCTCTGTTGGGCGATTTCTTGCATACTTTTCTATCCAGAGAGTAGCCCAGGGGTTGAGAGGCGTAGTAAGCCATTTCTACAAAATATGGGCCCCCATGACCTCATTGCTATAAGAAGGATCCCTTAATCCAGTACCATTGCCGCTCTTTGGAAGACAAACTATATCCCATTTGACAAGAGCCCATTTGTGTTTGTGACTTGTGCTGCCCCAGAAAAAAGATCTTTGGAGATGTTTGATTTCTTTGAGAACCCATTTGGGAGCCGCGAGAGTCAAGAAAAGGTATAGAGGCATGGAATGAAGAATGGCTGTAATAAGGACTAGACGACTCGCCATATTTAGGGCTCTGTGTGTCCATGGGGAAAGGTGAGCCTTCAATTCTTCTAGGAGGATCTTACATGAGGAATGATTCAAGGCCGAGGTAGTTAAATGAGCTCCTAAATATTCAAATAGAAGGATGGCAATAGAAAATCCAAGAATGCGGGCTATAGTTACTTGGGTAATAATAGGGGTATGGAAAAAGAATATCTGGGATTTGGATTTATTGATCATAGCCCCTGAGGCATCCGAGAAGTCCATCAGTAAAGATTTGAGCTAATGAGCCTCCTGGACAGAAGGATGACCAAAGAGCATGTTGTCATCAACAAATTGCTAGTGAGTGAAGGTGGAAGAGTTGCGAAGAGACAAGCCTTTAAGGAGCTGAGATTATTGGGCTAATTTAATGCTTCGACCCAATCCTTCTGCCATAATAACGAACAGGAATGGGGAGAGAGGGTATCCCTGCCTAATTCCCTGAGGAGGATGAAAAGGAGAGGAGGTGATACCATTGATCAAAATAGAAAAGAACGAGAAGGATAAGAGACTCATAACCCATCTTACCCAAGGAGGAGAAAAACCAAAAGCAGTTAGATTTTTTTTTAATGTACAACCAGCTTAAGCTATCAAAAGCCTTTGAAAGATCTATATTAAGGAGCATACCTGGCTTCTTGGATTGCTTCAGGGAATGGATTATTTCATGAGTTAGGATGATACCATCCGTAATCTGTGGACCTTCGACGTATCCAGATTGCTCAGGTGAAATAATGAGAGGAAGCAGCAATTTTAGCCTGGAAGCGATGACTTTGGAGACTATCTTGTAGATTATGTTGCATAGGGAAATAGGCCTGTATTTGTCAGGACTACTCGGTTGATCATCCTTGCGAGCCAGGCCAATGAATGTGGCATTCAATCCAGGAAACATCCATCTTAAGGTTCTTGATGCCTCAACCACTTGCCAAACTTCTATTTTTATCAATTCCCAGAAATTGTGGAAAAAGTTAGATGTGAATCAATCCAGGCCTGGTGCTTTCCCCGCTTTTAGCTGACGAGCTGTCGTTTCAACCTCCTGTAAGTCTAGAGGCCTGAGAAGAATTTTGTTATGCTACTCTGAAATAATTTTGGGAATATTTCAATTAATTTTTTTTATGGCTCGTGATCTATCTCCATGTGGCTCTTGATGCGCTTGCTTGAAATAATTTAGTATTTCACTTTCAATTTCTTCATGTGTTTCTACCTTAGCCCCCTACTCATTTTGAATGTGAGTTATGTTGTTATGCATTCTACGTTGGATGGTGGTACTATGAAAATTTTTTCTGTTTTTTTCACCATCCTTAAGCCATCTTATTCTTGATTTTTTTCCTCCATAATGTTTCTTCCTGTTTGGCCCTCTCTATGATTTGTGCCTTAAGAACTTTTTCCTGTTCTGACAGGTCATCGGAATGGCCTTCAATGATAATCCTCTACTGCAAAAGTTTCATATCTTGATCGAGGACGTTATGAGCCTAGAAAATATTCCAAAAAGAAGTGTGATTCCAATGTTTAATCTTGGCTTTGAGGTGCTTGAGCTTCTGCTGAAATTGAAACATCTTTGAACCACTTGGAGGGGAGAAATTGTTCCATTCTGAGTTAATTAAGTTGTTGAAATCTGGATGGGACATCGAGAAAGCCTCGAAGCAAAATTGTCTTCGGGTCGTGTTGCTAGGATGCGTCCATTGAAGGGAGATTGGCCAGTGATCAGACCTCGCATAAGGAAAGATGGAAGCAACACAGTCTCCTTCAATATGAATAGCGTTGTCTGAAAGCAAGAATATATCCAAACGGGACGTGATCTGAGGCAGCCCTTCTCTTTCATTCCTCCAAGTAAAGAGTCCATTTTTGAAAGGCAGATTAATAAGCCAGTTGTTCTGAATAAAGTCTTTAAGGGGATTCCCTTCCTGATTTCCTCTTTTCCTGACTCCCATTTTTTCTTCTAGCCTACTAATCATGTTGAAATCACCCCCTGAAATCCATAATTGGTGCGGCCTATCAGTGTTGATAGCTGAGAGGGTGTTCAGGATTTTTTCTTTATGCATAGTCTCTTGGGGGAGATACACATTGGTTAAAAGGCTATGTATATTTGTCCCTATGATGTGAAAAATTGCTTGGATGAAATTCTTATTTGCATGGATGTTGTTGAGCCTGATAGCTTAGGTGTCCCATAAAATTTCAAGGCCTCCAGATACCCCATAGACATCCACGGCAGCGATGAGACCTCCTAGCCAGTCTTTTGCTGCAATTCTTTCCACAGCACTTGAATTGCATTTTGTTTCTTGCAAGAGAAGGATTTGTGGTTTTTCTTGCATAATCATGTGTTTAAGTAGTCTACCTTTCCCTGGGCCATTAAGCCCTCTAATATTCCATGATATTAACTTCATTTGGAAGGATTATGAAGGGAGTTATAGTACTTTGTTAGCTTGGAATACCTGCCTGACTCCACTAACATTTCTCCTATTCTGATTGTTTGTTGGAGGTTTATTTTCCTTCCACACTTTTTGATATCTTTGGTAATGAATCTCCCATCCCATGGGCTTCCAGTCTGAATACCTAAAGACTTTTGCCTTTGTGCCTGTGAAAGAACCTCCTCCATATTCTCTAGTTGTCAGTCTGGAATTTTGTCAAAATGTTTTGTTCTACATGCCTGCTCTAGGCCCAAAATGTCTAGTTCCCCAATATCTATACCTTTGGGTTCCTCCTGCATGTGTTGAGATTCATTTAATTCTTATGTTATTTCTTATGATATTCTGGAATCAGATTGTAAGTTGACTACCTCCATTCCTTGAGTATTCCATGTTGGGATCTTGTGCTTATCTGAGGAGGAGGTATCGTTAGGCAGAGGATCTTCTTGGAGCGACTTCGAATCTACATGCTTCGATTGTTTGTTCTTTGTTGCCTCCTTCTCTAGGGGAGCAGGAATTTCAAAGCTAGGGTCATTTTGATGAGCTAATGCTTCAAAGATATTGCTCGTTGAAGGCTTGGATGAGCTGGGTTGAGGCATTTTGGAATTTGAAGCTGATTTCTTATGGCTTCTCCTTCGACTGGCCGCTTTGGTAAAGCCATCAGCCTTAGGCATATCTGGTCCAGCTGGGAATGAGGGTTTTTGAGATAAAGGACAGTCCACGAATAAATGACCGAGGGCATGACATCTTTTGCACCTAAACGGCACATTTTCATAATCAATCAACTGAACCCACTCAACATAGTCATGGAATAAACTTGCCACATCCGGAAGGGCCTTGTTGAGGTACATGTAGACGCAGATTCGTGCGTAGGAGCTATATCTTGGGAATTTTGTTTCCTCTGCAACTTTTATAAATTCACCCAAAGCACTACCAATTTCTTGTATAGAAGTTTCATCCCAATACTCCACGGGAAGTGAGTACAATCAAATCCAGACTGGAGCCCAACTAAGATCCTCCTTATTAGGGTTGAAGCACTCTACCCAGCCTCTGAGAAACAGGCTGGCGGCATTGAAGAAATAGGGCCCTCCATCCAAAATCCTATTCTAGTCTTCCAGGCAGTTAAAAATGGTTGTGAAGAACCCTTTAGGCCCTAGCTGCAAGGTGATATGTCCTTTTGGGTTCCATTTCACTGTTATCCATCCACACAGCACCTTCTCAGTCGGCCAAAGTCCTATGAACTTGCCTATCAGATCATGGTCCCTCACATACTGTATCTGAGCATTGATTCGATGGCGTGAAGGTACTAATTTCAGACGTTCAGTAGCCACGAGCTTGCATGTTGTCGAGATGACCTTGGGTTGTTCATTGCTATCATGTTTTGCCTCTTGTGAGTTTAGATCGGTGTTGTTCTCACTCTAATCCTTTGATTTGTCTCCTTCCCTATTCTTTTGCCGCTCTTCATCGTCCATTGGGGAGGCGATGCGCCCTCCCCCTAGGGGGATTCATGAGGTTCAAAACTGTCTTGCTGGGATCGAAAAGTCATGTTGCCATCAGTGTTAGCAGGTATGTAGCTGTTTGGAGAGACCTGCCATTGTAGAGATCGCCAAAACCCTAGAGAGAAAAGCCTCCACTCAAGAGTACAAAATTGATCTAAAATCCCAAAAACATTTAGTTCCACTCATTCTTCCACTCACTCCAGTCATACCACGAGGATCCTTTGATGGTGTGAGCCAGGTGAATCCTCTTTTCTCTTTATCATATTAAACTTTAAGTTGTAGTGTAAATTTCCCCTTTTTTTATGCCTGAAGGTTTAACTTATCAAGTTACATATCAATAATAATAATTAACTATTTATATTAATCTTAATAAGATAATTATTCTAACTCTATATATAATCCACAAATGCGAAAACAAAATTACTCCAATATCAAAATTACTCCAAAAAAAAACCTCAATTTTGAAATTAGTATTTATTTTATTATAATTTTATTCCATTACAAAAATATTCCTTTTATTTTCAAATGTTTTAATGTTAAAAGTAATATTTTATAATAATGTGTCTTAAATAAAATAATATATTATTAGTTTTATTTAAATTTTACTTTAAATCCATTTTGAAATTTTTTAATAATTTAATGATATATGATAATTTAATTATATTTAAAATTTCAGTTAAAATAATATTATATATAATATATATAAGTTGAGTTATGTTTAATAATAAATCAAATTTATAAAGATAAAGTATAAATTACTAATATTATTTTTCCAATTGAAGTATAAATTTATAAAAAATGAAGTGGTATATATTTATATTTTTTATTAAATTTATGTAATAAATTTATTAAACTTCTATTAATGTATTTTATAATTATAAAATATGTGATAAAATGAATAAGTAGGAAATTAATATAATTAATTTTATTTTGATATCAAATCTAGGAAAGATCTAGATTGATCAAATTTCTTGAAATGGGAACCCTCTTTTACAATGAAAATAAATTTGTTCTCTATGCTTTATAGTTTGAGAGTTCAAATGGATCTAGACTCCATTAATTTCGCCCTTTAAATAGGCTATATTCCAAATGAATTAGTTCTTAGTACCATATTTTTATGATTATTTAGTTTTATAATTTTATTTTTATTTTGTTATTTTTACTATTACATTTTTATTTATTTTATGATTATTTTAGTTCAGTAAGTTTATTCTTATTTTGTTATTTTTACTTTCATGTTTTTATTTATTTTCCCGTGAAAATGTTTACATTACAATATATTGATCTTTTCTTTTTTTATTTTATTTTTATTTATTTGGACATTATCTTACAACATCACTACCATACTAAGTTGGTTATCTTAACATTGGATCTACCATGTTCTGAGATGGATCAAATCCCTTGAGATGTAAACCTCTTTTAAAGTGAAAAGAGATTGATCTTCGATACTTTGTAGTCCCAAAGTTAATATGGATCTAAGCTCATTTAATTTTACCATTTAAAAAGGCTATATTCTAAGTGAATTAATTCTTAATACCATATTTTTATTATTATTTTATTTTGATAAGTTTATTTTTACTATAATTTGTTTATTTTATTTTAATTTAAATGTTTATAATATTATAAATATATATAATTATAAAAGTATATATATATATTTCTTAATTACATTTATTAAAAACTAATTAGTATTCTATTTTATTTTATTTTTCATATTAGATTTTATAAAAGAAACAAAACACCAAAAATTAATAATAAATTTATAATTAGCAATTATATTAATTAATTAATATAGTTGAAAAAATGTGTTAGAATGAACTTAAAATTTTTATATATATTATAATTTAATTTATTCAATTTTATTTAAGTTGGTATATTGGATATGTTTTTTAGATAATAAAAATATTATATAAATATTATTAAGGTAACAATTTTGATGTTTTTAAGTTAATGTTTTGTTTTAAATAAATTAAAAATCACTATATACAAAGCTCTTCTTGGTTTGGAGATGTGAAATCCCTACTAACACGGTCAACCACGTGAAGGTGAGAGCTTATATGACCCCAAAAATGGTCCATCATTTGCATGAGACTAACCACTTACGCACACCCACATAATCCATTGCCAATGAGGCACAATCACTCACATGCATACATGAACAAAACAAACATAGGGTGCACACGAACACACACATACCCACAAACATTATACATTGACTCACAAAGTGACATGTTTACACACACGACACTTATTATGAACTTACGAACTTTAGAATTAACGTTATTTTCTTCATGTGATTAAGATTGAGTATAAATATTATGATGTTGATAATTACACTTATTTTATAAATTTATTAGTATGATATTAAAATTAATAAGTATTTATTTTCTTTATTATATTTAAAACAAATGATTATCACTAACAAATTTTTCAAAAAATATTGAACTTATAGTATTACTAAAAAATCTATAAATTATTAAAATTAATTAATTTTTTTGAATAAAATTAATGAAATTTATTTATTGTATTGCTTTTAGTGTTAAATAATTATTTAGTATGCATTATGATGTTATTATAAATATTATGGTATTGTTTTTTTCCTTTTTAAGGGATTTGAACTTTGAGTGTGATAGTTTGCTTGGTATTTTATAACATGACAACCATTAATTGGGTTGTAACCTTAGGCTAATATTATGTACTTTTTAAATTTTGTTTTAATATGGATATTCTTTTTATTCTAAAATGATAAATTAATATTATCAATATTTGAAATTTTGATAAAAAAAAATGAAAATAAAAAACAAAAATAATAAAAATTGATAAATAATAATAATAAAAATAAAATAATAACTTATTTGTAATTTAAATATTCAAATAATATATTTATATACAGAAATAATTAGAATATATTTATAATCGTAGAAAAAATATTTAAAAATTATATTCACGCAAATTATATCATATATCTATAAGTAAATAATACATATACAAATATAACAAAGAAAGATTCAAACACGCATAAAGAATGCATTCATACACATACAAAGAATACTATTAAACAAGGCACATACAATATAGCAAAGAATAGATTCCTACACACAAACAATACTTTCATACACATACAAATAATACAATTAAACAAGACACACACAAATGTAGCAAATAATAGATTCATACACACAAAGAATACAATTAACTAAGACACATACAAATGTAGCAATGAATAGATTCATACACACATAACAATACATTGATACACATCCAAAGAATACAAGTAAACAAGACACATGCAAATGTAGAAACTAATACATTCATATATACATAAAGAATACATTCATACACATACAAAGAATACAAGTAAACATGATGCAGGAGCATCCAGCTCTGAGGAGACAGAAGGAGGTTGACCGTCTCAAGGAGAGACAAGAACACACAGTCATCTATGTTTGACTAGACAGGGGTCAGACTTGTCAGTTATGTTACTTACTTTTACTTGGTTTATTTTAATTTATTTGTCAGGAGGTTGATAGGATTAGAACAGTTAAAGTTGTGCACTGTTATTTTTAATAGGAAATTAGTAACAGGAAAATAATTGATAGTTAAGTAGTTTCTTTAAAGTCACATTAGTTAAGGACAGTTAAAGAACTGATAAATAGTTACCCTTCTGTTGGGACAGTTTTACCAAGAACAGTTATGCTTCATTAGGATATAAGCAGAAAGAGAACCATTGCACGGGATTCCTCAACAGATAGAAAAAAATTCACAGTCATTTCTGAAGACTTTATTATATTTCTGTATGAAAACATCATCACTGTGCAAATAAAATTTCACCCATCGATTTACAATCATTGTGTAGATAAGACTTTATGCATCGATTTACAATCATTGTGTAGACAAAATTTCTTTCATAAATTTACAGTCACTATGTAGACTAAACCTTCAGGCACAAACACATAAATATTGTGTAACGGGTGCGTTGGAACAGTAAGACGGGAGACAGCCACAGAGAGAGCAGGCGCTGGCTTACATAACAAATCCGGGGACGAAAGTGTGTGAACGACGAGGTGGCTAAACATCCAAAAAGAATAGCAAGTGTTTCCGAATGCATCACGGCCAAGTAAAGAAGAACGAGGTACAAGAATATAAATAATATTTCAGGTAACCCTGCAAACCCAACTATTTCTGATTTACAAAACTATCGGAAAGAAACAAACAATCTGTAACATTTCAATGAGTATTATAGATAAAGTAACGATACAGTCTAGGCATTCATGGCCTTTTGAAACAAAACACCTATTCGAAACAGAGACCTGAAATTAAGTTTCCAGCGCAAGAGACCCACACGACCAGACAGTATCAAGAAATGGTTCAGAGCAAGGTATTACCCAACAGAACCTATGAAAGAGGTTTATATTAAATAAGTAGCAAGATTACAGTCGAGGGGTCGAACGAGCGAACACCCAGCTGAAAGAACAATAAGAAAATAAAAACCCCATTTGCAGACCGAGGGTTCGACTGTATGACAAAACCCATTTCCAGGGACAGAGCCCGATAGCAGGACCATAAATATTACATGCAAAAGATTCATAGAAACGGATCAACGCACAGAACCCACGAGGGTTACACAGAACCAAGGAGAAAACCCAACAAATCGACCGCTCAAGTAACAAGTCCAGCATTACAGCTAAATGTCAGAACCCTAAGGAACAAGTCTATTTAACTGGAAGGATACTACCTGGAAAGAATGCTGGAGGATGCCAAGGATTGGTGAATGCGTGGACGACATCGAGCTCTAGAGGCGACGGCATCAGACCACCTGCAACAAAGAATGAAAACCCATTAGAATATTTGTAGTCACAAGTCAGAGTTACAAAATAGACAACGGGAAAGGGAAAAGACAAACCCCAAAGCTTACCTGTAGATACGAGACAGAAATCGAAAGACCGTCAGACCTCATAACCTGAAAGACGCGGAATGAATGCGTTAGGGTTGGTTAAATAAGGACTAAGGAAATATAACCAGAGAGAGAAATTACCTGTGCAACGAATTGAAGAGTGCAAGCCTGGTAGAAAACCTGTCATAATGCAACCTCAGTCAGTAAATCGAACAGAGGCGACATCTAACCAGTAAAAATCGAAACAATAAACCTGTGACAAAGGAATACAAACTCTGTACCAAGTAGAATCGCCTCCATAATCCTTGAAGCATTATCGCGAAGGTTTTAAAGGTCGAGGGAAACCATAGTATCAGTGCAGGGACCAGGTTAGAGGAGGTAGCAGAGCTTCCGCAGCTGAGCTCACGGTGAAAAGTGCAAATGACCAGGATAGCGCGAGGATAGCTGACAAAAGGTCGAGGTCGTATAGGAGGGCACCAGCAGGTGTGAAGGGGTTAACCAACGGGTTCGGGAATAACCCTAATACCTATTACCAAGAAACGTAGAGGAATTAAAGTCAACCATAAATTCGCCAAGGACATAGTCCTATCAACCATAAGATATTTTGATTTGGCGGGAGGCCATCATAAGTGGTATCAGAGCTAGTTTCTTGAGTTAGAACAAATGGAACAGGTAGAAGGTGAAGGTGAAGGAAGAGGAAGAGGAAGAGGACGAGGACGAGTAGTCCATAGGGCAGTAGATGTTGGACTTCGAGAGGAGATTCGAGTTTTGCGTGAAAGATTGGTAGTGGTAGAGGCTGGGGGAAGAAGAAACCCGGCAGACAACAGTGATGAAGAAGTAGCTGAAACAGAGGAGGATGAGTATGAAGGAGTGACACCGGAACTTAGATTATTGAAATTAGTTTTGTTGTCCAGTCATAAGCTAAGGCATGAGTTACCTACTTATGACGGAAGTTTGTTTGCAGATGTGTTGTTAGATTGGCTGAGTGAAGTTAATAAATTTTTGAGTTTGAGGAGACCAGTGAAGACAAACAGGTGAAGTTTGCTGCCACCAAGCTGAAAGGACATGCGTCCTTATGGTGGGACAGCGTTCAGGCGGAAAGGAAAAGATTAAACAAACAGCCAATCAAGAAGTGGGCTAGAATGGAAGCAAAGATGAAGGAGAAGTTCCTATTGAAAGATTATCAGATCATGTTGTACAGGCAGGTACAGAACCTGAAACAAAGAGGAATGACTTTTAGGGAGTTTACAGAGGAATTTTATAAGTTGAATTTGCGAGCAGGGTATGTGGAAGATACCTCAGAGAAAACAGCCAGATTTATAAATGGCTTGAGAGGGGATATTTTGGATGAAATTGGTATTCTTTCACCTCAAAAATTGGATGAAGCCTATCAGTTTGCACTGAAGGCAGAGGAGAAAATAAACAGGAAGCAGAACACCAAGAGAGGAGGTGGTTCTGGTAGGGGAAAAGGAAAGGTTTATGGCAGAGGTAGAGGTGCAGGCTCAAATGAGGAGGGCAGCAGTTCCAAATGTGCTGGTACAACAGATAAGGACAACAGCAACAGGGAAGGACGACCAGCTCAGAGAGGGCGAGGATTTGGTCGAGGCAGGGGAACTGTCCAATGTTGTCATTGTCACAAAATGGGATACAAGTCATATGACTGTCCTGAAGGTGAACCAGCAGGTGGGAGAGGAACCTATGTTTCTCAGCCGGAGGATGTTGAGGAGGCACCTCAAGAAGCGGAGAGTACACCAGAGACAGGTGAAGCCTTGGTGTTGAATAAGGTGCTGTTAAAACCAGCAAAGGAAGTTGCAGAACCAGATCAGCGAAAAGCTTTGTTTCACACTGTTTGCAAGTCACGAGGTAAGTGTTGTAAGTTGATCATTGACAGTGGGAGTACCGATAATTTGGTAGCTGTGGAGATGGTGGAGAAGCTGGGATTAAAGAAGCTAAAACATCCCACTCCCTACAAAGTATCGTGGCTACAGAAGGGGCATCAACTGTTAGTAGATGAACAATGTGAGGTGGAGTTTCAGATCGGTAAGTATATGGACAAGATCGTTTGCGATGTCATGCTAATGGATGCCTGTCACTTATTGTTAGGACGACCTTGGCAGTTCGACAGAAGTGCAATTCACGATGGGAAAACTAACTGCTATAAGTTCGTGAAAGATGGGACTAAGCATACGCTTGTGCCCATTAAAGTGGAAAATACAGCAGAGGCTAGTGGAGTGAAAGCACTGCTGTTAGGTGGAAAAGAATTCATAAAACAGATTGAGGACAGCGAGATAAATTTTGCTGTCATAAGGAGACCAAAGGCAGTAGTATTTCATACACAGGTTTCAGATTTACCAGAAGAAGTTCAGAGGTTGCTGCAGGATTTCAGAGACATTGTGGTGGATGATCTTCCAGATGAGTTGCCACCCAGGAGAGGTATTAGTCACCGCATTGGCTTTATACCAGGGGCAAGCCTGCCAAATAAAGAAGCTTACCGCATGAGTCCCAAGGACCATGAAGAGATTAGGAAATAGGTTCAAGAGTTGTTGGATAAAGGTTTGATCCGCGAGAGCATGAGCCCATGTGCAGTACCTACTGTTTTGGCTCCAAAGAAAGGAGGAGAGTGGAGAATGTGTACGGATTACAGGGCTATTAAAAAAATTACTGTTAGGTACAGGTTTCCCTTACCTAGGATGGACGATATGATGGATTGTCTGAGTGGAGCGACTTATTTTTCGAAGATTGACTTGAAGAGTGGATATCACCAGATACGGATTCGTGAAGGAGATGAATGGAAAACCGCTTTCAAGATAAACGAAGTCTTATACGAGTGGCTGGTGATGCCGTTTGGTTTGAGCAATGCTCCCAGCACGTTCATGCGTCTAATGAATGAAGTGCTGAAGGAATTTAACGGTAAGTTTGTAATAGTTTACTTGGACGATATTCTGATTTTTAGTAAGACTAAGGAGGAGCATTTCAGACATTTGCAGAGTGCGTTGAGAAAATTACAGTAGAACAAGCTGTTAATTAATTTGAAGAAATGTACCTTTTTTCAGCGAGAACTGGTGTATATGGGTTTTGTTATTGCAGAGAATGAATTAAAAATGGACCCAGAAAAGGTGACAACCATAGTTAGCTGGCCTTCTCCGAAAAGTTTATTTGTAGTTCGAAGTTTCCATGGACTTGCCAGGTTTTACAGGAAGTTCATCAAAAATTTCAGCGAGATTTGCGCACCAATGTTGGATACGATCAAGAAAGTGAATCAGCCATTTCACTGGACTGAAGCAGTAGAAAACAACTTTCAGATCTTGAAAAAGAAGATTACTGAAAGACCTGTGTTGAGACTGCCTGATTTCAACAAACTTTTTCAAGTTCATTGCGACGCCAGTGGTATAGCCATTGGGGCAGTCCTTAGCCAGGAGGACAGACCAGTTGCTTATTTCAGCGAAAATCTAAATGAGAGCAGGCAGAAGTACTCGGCATATGACAAGGAGTTCTACGCCATTGTGTAGGCTTTGAAACATTGGCAACATTATCTATTGGGTAACGAGTTTGTTTTATTTTCTGATAATTCTACGTTACAGTACATTATGCATCAGCATAAATTGAACCATAAGCATGCAGCTTGGGTTGAGTACTTGAAAAGTTTCACATTTGTACTAAAACACATTAGTGGGCAATCAAATAAGGTAGCGGATGCACTTAGTAGGAGAACATTGCTTTTACAGGAGAGCACGATGCAGATTTTAGGCTTTGAGCATCTAAAAGAGTTGTATCCAACCGACACCGAGTTTATGGAGGCCTACGAGGCTTGCCAAAACCCGTTGTTACGAAATGACAACAAGTGGCTGGACTATAATCTACAAGAAGGATTGTTGTTCAAAGGAGGGCAGTTATGCATTCCCAACTGTTCTATGCGGGAAAATATCATACAGGAAAAACACAGCGGAGGCCTGGCAGGACACTTTGGAATTGACAAAACCATTGCTCAGGTACAACATTTCTATTTTTGGCCTAAGTTACAGCGGGATGTGCAAAGGTATGTGGCTAGGTGTAAAATTTGTCAATTGGCAAAAGGTCACAGTCAGAACACTGGACTTTATCTGCCATTTCCCATTCCTAGTCGACCATGGGATTCACTTAGTATGGATTTTGTGTTGGGTTTGCCGAAGACACAACGAGGCTTTGATTCAGTAATGGTTGTAGTAGACCGATTTTCGAAGATGGCACACTTTGTACCATGCAGGAAAACCAGCGATGCTACTTACATAGCACACCTTTTCTTTACAGAGATTGTGCGGCTGCATGGACTTCCGCGATCCATTATCTCTGACAGAGATGTAAAGTTCACATGTCATTTTTAGAGGACTCTATGGAAAAAGTTGAATACCCAGTTGCAGTTCAGCTCCGCTTATCATCCGCAGACGGACGGACAGACGGAAGTAGTGAATCGAAGTCTGGGGAATTTGCTCAGAAGTCTAACAGGTGAAAATTCCCGGACTTGGGATCGTGTACTAGCGCAGGCGGAATTCGTATACAACGATTCCCCTAACCGTAGCACAGGATACAGTCCGTTCCAAATTCTGTACGGCATGCATCCGCGAGGAGTGCATGAGTTACGAGATTTGGGGAAACTGGAGAAACGGAGCGCTGATGGAGAAGATTTCGCCCAAGCTATGAGAAAACTGCATGAATAGGTTAAACTGAAATTACAGGACAGCAGTCAGAGGTACAAGCAGCGAGCTGATACAAAACGTCGGGAAGTTCAGTTTAATGTTGGGGATGAAGTCCTTGCGTACTTACGCAAGGAACGGTTTCCAAAGCGAGAGTACAGCAAGCTGAAATTCAAGAAAATCGGGCCCTGCAAGATCATTCGCAAATTTTCTGTGAATGCTTATGAGTTACAGTTGCCACCAGGGATTGGTATTTCCCTTATTTTTAATGTGGCAGATCTGTTTCCTTATGTCACAGGTCCAGCAGATAATGCAGTAGCAGAGCCACCGCGGGACACCAAATTGGAAGGAGATTCGTGGATGAGGCAGATGCCAATGGCACCACCCGTTGAGATCGAAGGGATTTTGGATACGCAGGTAGCTAAGTGCACACGCAGGAAGGAATATTTGCGGTATCTGGTGAAATGGAAGAACCGTCCAATAGAGGACAGTTCATGGCTTAACGCGACGCAAATACAGAAAGCAGGCTATTCTGTCAACGACCTCATGGAATGGAGCCATGACTTTTTGCCACCCCGGGAGCCTGATGCAAGAGCATCCAGCTCTGAGGAGACAGAAGGAGGTTGACCGTCTCAAGGAGAGACAATAACACACAGTCATCTATGTTTAACTAGACAGGGGTCAGACTTGTCGGTTATGTTACTTACTTTTACTTGGTTTATTTTAATTTATTTGTCAGGAGGTTGATAGGATTAGAACAGTTAAAGTTGTGCACTGTTATTTTCAATAGGAAATTAGTAACAGGAAAATAATTGATAGTTAAGTAGTTTCTTTAAAGTTACATTAGTTAAGGACAGTTAAAGAACTGATAAACAGTTACCCTTCTGTTGGGACAGTTTTACCAAGAACAGTTATGCTTCATTAGGATATAAGTAGAAAGAGAACCATTGTACGGGATTCCTCAACAGATAGAAAAAAATTGACAGTCATTTCTGAAGACTTTATTATATTTCTGTATGAAAACATCATCATTGTGCAAATAAAATTTCACGCATCGATTTACAATCATTGTGTAGATAAGACTTTATGCATCGATTTACAATCATTGTGTAGACATAATTTCTTTCATAAATTTACAGTCACTGCGTAGACTAAACCTTCAGGCACAAACTCATAAATATTGTGTAATGGCTGCGTTGGAACAGTAAGACGGGAGACAGCCACAGAGAGAGCAGGCGCTGGCTTACATAAAAAATCCGAGGACGAAAGTGCGTGAACGACGAGGTGGCTAAACATCCACAAAGAATAGCAAGTGTTGCCGAATGCATCACGGCCAAGTAAAGAAGAACGAGGTACAAGAATATAAATAATCTTTCACGTAACCCTGCAAACCCAACTATTTCTGATTTACAAAACTATCGGAAAGAAACAAACAATCTGTAACATTTCAATCAGTATTATAGATAAAGTAACGATATAGTCTAGGCGTCCATGGCCTTTTGAAACAAAACACCTATTCGAAACAGAGACCTGAAATTAAGTTTCCAGCGCAAGAGACCCACACGACCAGACAGTATCAAGAAATGGTTCAGAGCAAGGTATTACCCAACAGAACCTACAAAAGAGGTTTATATTAAATAAGTAGCAAGATTACAGTCGAGGGGTCGAACGAGCGAACACCCAGTTGAAAGAACAATAAGAAAATAAAAACCCCATTTGCAGACCGAGGGTTCGACTGTATGACGAAACCCATTTCCAGGGACAGAGCCCGATAGCAGGACCATAAATATTACATGCAAAAGATTCACAGAAACGGATCAACGCACAGAACCCACGAGGGTTACACAGAACCAAGGAGAAAACCTAACAAATCGACCGCTCAAGTAATAAGTCCAGCATTACAGCTAAATCTCAGAACCCTAAGGAACAAGTCTATTTAACTGCAAGGATCATACCCGGAAAGAAAGCTGGAGGATGCCAAGGATTGGTGAATGCGTGGACAACATCGAGCTCCAGAGGCGACGGCATCAAACCACCTGCAACAAAGAATGAAAACCCATTAGAATATTTGCAGTCACAAGTCAGAGTTACAAAGTAGACAACGGGAAAGGGAAAAGACAAACCCCAAAGCTTACTTGTAGATACGAGACAGAAATCGAAAAACCGACAGACCTCATAACCTGAAAGACCTGGAACGAATGCGTTAGGGTCGGTTAAATAAGGACTAAGGAAATATAACCAGAGAGAGAAATTACATGTGCAACGAATTGAAGAGTGCAAGCCTGGTAGAAAACCTATCATAATGCAAGCTCAGTCAGTAAATCGAACAGAGGCGACAACTAACCAGTAAAAATCGAAACAATAAACCTGTGACAAAGGAATACAAACTCTGTACCGAGTAGAATCGCCTCCATAATCCTTGAAGCATTATCGCGAAGGTGTTAAAGGTCGAGGGAAACCATAGTATCGGTGCATGGACCAGGTTAGAGGAGGTAGCAGAGCTTCCGCGGAGCAGAGCAGCACTCACAGTGAAAAGTCCAAATGACCAGGATAGCGGGAGGATAGCTGTCAAAAGGTCGAGGTCGTATAGGAGGGCACCGGCAGGTGTCAACGGGTTAACCGACGGGTCCGGGAATAACCCTAATACCTATTACCAAGAAACGTACAGGAATTAAATTCAACCATAAATTCGCCAAGGACATAGTCCTATCAACCAGCAGATATTTTGATTTGGCGGGAGGCCATCAAAACAACACACATAAAAATGTTGCAAATGATAGATTCATACATATAAAGAATGCATTTATACACATACAAAGAATACAAGTAAACAAGATACATAAATGTAGCAAAGAATAGATTCATACACACATACAGAATACATTCATACAAATAAAAAGAATACAAGTAAGAAAGACGCATACAAATATTGCAAAGAATAGATTCATACACACATAAAGAATTCAAGTAAACAAGACACATATAAATGTAGCTGAAGAATAGATTCATACACATATAAAGAATATAAATAAATAATATATACACAAGTATAGCAAAGAATATATTCATACACATATCGAGAATACAAGTAAATAATATATATACAAATACAGCAAATAATAAATTCATACACATAAAAGTAAACAATATCCATACACAAGAATACTTAAAAAATACACACACAAGCAAATAATGAAGGAATCTGGAAAAACTCTCTAAATAATACAAACAACTATTCATAAAAATATACTTGTATACACACAAACAATGAAACCACCACTCTAACACTCAAGGAATACAGAGACATTACACATATACAAAGAAACAATGAAAGAATAATAAAAAAGATGCAAAATGAGACATTCATAAACATAGAAGAATAAACACTCCAGAAAAGTACATAAAGGTAATGCAAATACTTTGAATAATACATTCACACACAATATAGAAGTACATATCCTATTCATTGATACATGTCAAACTAAAAACCTTAACAAATAAATTCTAATTATTGAAATGCGACTAATAAAAACACTATTTCAATTCTCAAAATAATGCATTCATATACCTATAAAAAATAGAAACCAAAACATACATTATAATCCAAATACATTCATTCATATATAGATGTATATATAAAAGCATCCATAAATATATTTAGTATATATAAATCATAAAACCAATACACAAATATTTAGATATAATAAGTTTATGTAAATAAATAATAAAAACATTTATATATTTACAAAAACTCGAAACAATATATTCGTATTTAATTTAAATTTATAAAAATATCAATTTAATTATTAAATAATATTTATTTTTATAAAAATATCAGTGTAATTATTAAATAATATATATTTTATACAAGGAAAATATATAATATAAATATCCTAAAAACATATTTATAAGAAAAAAATATAATTAAA
>APFE030429790.1:180151-191697 GCA_000404065.3 Pinus taeda | reverse complement strand
CCTCCATCAGTGATCAAATATGCTCTTACAAAGTGATTTTGAAGTGTCAAGGTCAAATTTTGTCATTTCAAAGAGTTTTCAAGCAAAATTTGGTCACTAGGCATTAGGTCTAGGGTTTGCTTTCACTCCTTCTAACGTTGTCCAAATGGTGGTCTATGTCATCATTTAGCTGAGTCTATTATCATTCAGAGGGTTTTCATCATCATGTCAAGTTCCATAGGTTCATTTTACATCTTGTTCATGCTTCAGTTGTGCCTTGGCAAGTTCATTTCCCTCTCCTAGGGTTTTGAAGCCAATTTCTCTTGGATGGTCAGATCAATGGCAAAACTTGTTTCCTGATGTTCATACACCTTCCCCTATCCTTAAAGTACCATATCATACACTTCCCAACACTCAGGTTCCCCAAAATCCTCATTTTTGCACAAACCCTAGTTTCTAGCTACAACCTGGCAATTTTCTAGGTTTGGCCTGTAATTTGCCCTTTTGGACCCCTTCCCCTCACTTAATCTCTGAGATTCCACTTTCCCCTGCTTCCTAACATCCCTCCCCACTCCCAAAAATTTCCCCAAGAATTTAGAAGCCCCCTATCCCCTTCATTTCGCTTCATTTCGATCAAATTCCTTGTTTCACACATCAGGGCAAGTTTCACTCAAATGATGTTTCAGAGTAGTAAGAGATGAATTTTGGAACACTGAGAGAGGTTTTTGTCCACAACATGCCAAAGAAGAAAAACCTCTTTCACGTTTTGCACAGGTTTCATGGTTTTAAAGAAATGTCAAAAATACCGGCGAAAACGAAGGTGCTCAAAGGACGGTTGGCCAAAACACAAAAACGAAGGAAAACGCACGATCCACTCCAAATTTTGGCCAAAGCCTCTTTGGCTGAGCATGGTACTTGATTGGGGACTCCCAGCCCAAATTTCAAGAAATTTGGAGAAAATTTTGTCATTTGTGAATTTTTTGTGCAATTTACAGGTTTTGCCCATGAATGGTCGCGTTCAAGCCCGACTATTTTGGAGGACTGCTCGGAATTTTGAAAACTTGGCATTTTTGGAAAGGGCATGCAAAGAGAAAAATTACCAATACTTGGGAGAAGCTGGATTTTGAGATTTGAGCCTCCAAAAGCTCAAAATACATCAAAACAATGACTTTCTACCCACTTTTTGAGTTGCAGAAAGTGACCTTGGGAGAAATGGTTTTTGAGGGGGCAAAACAACTCCAAATGCAGAAATTCCACTTGGGATGGAAAGTAGACAGACCAAGATTTCCAATGAGACATCTTGCACCTGATTTGGACCAGTGGAACCCACTCAAAAGTTTCTGCAAAGGGGCGCGGCAGTGAGAGCTAGGGGGCGCGGCAGTGAGAGCCAACTTTGCCAAAATTGACCTTTTTTGGTCAAAAAACACTGTTTTGACTATGGTTGACTATTTTTACTTGTAGATGATGGATAAATGTAATATTTTCATGGCACTTTGATAGATTTTATCTCTCTTTACCCTTCTAGAAGCTTCCTTGATGTAAAAAAGTGAATAATTAATGCATGAATCAGTTAGCTAAGTAATAGAGGCAAGTTGTTGAGCTGCCTATTATCTAGTGCTTAGTTTGGAATTAGTTCAAACTGCTCCTAGAAGGATGAGCTCGACCCCTAGAGGCAAGGGAAGAGGTTAGCTTGCCTATATTATGTGTTTTCTTAGTCATTTTGAGAGGTTGGGAGGTTGGACTCTTGTGGGAGAAAGCTTTATTGTATATTGTACATCTACCTTTGCAATTTTAAAGAAGAAGAAGGCCAGGGTTTTGCAGACATCCTTGTGGATTCTTTTGGATTGTAGTGTTGATGGTGTGTTCTCTACATGTTCTTGTAAGTTTGTTTATGTATTCTACATCTCTCTTTTGCTTCTATTTGGACAGATGAAGTGGTAAAGTTTGAATACATGCTTTGACATGCTCAGCTTTTTAGTTTGTTCAAAATTTATGTTTTCTGCTATCTAGAGAGGATTCAAATGGTTGTTTGCCCTCTTTAGCTCCTTCTCTATCATCCCTGATCATCCATCTCAAATTAAGGCATCAGCGCTCAATCCTACCTTGCCCCAAAGATCCCCCTACAAAAACTGTGCTCAATCCCCGCACCCTGAATTGCACTCCCTCCAATTGCCACCAAAAACCCAAAAATCTTTAAATCAACCCCCCTTATCAATTTACTAGCCTAATATCTTTATTCCTAATTGGTCAGCTTATCATATTGAAAGATCTACCGAATCTGACCCGAGAGGGCCTTCTCATACCTCGTAGGGCTAGCTACGAGGTGAAATGGTTTGATGTAGCCTTGAGAGTTTGTCTATCTCAGCCTAGGTGAATTCCAAGCGCTAACAGAAGGTTTGGTGACAAATTTCACATTCAGTACAACATATCATCCACAAATGGATGGGAAAACGAAGAGGATATATGGGATCCATGAATCTATGTTGAGGATTTATCTAATGCATCAACCTAAGAAGTGGGAGGAGTATCTTCAACTTGTAGAGTTTGCATACAACAATTGATACTAAGAATCGTAAATATGAGTCAATTTAAGGCACTGTGTGGGAGGAATTGCATTACTCCTATATACTGGAGTGATATGGTGAATAGGGTCCTTATTGGGCCTTACATGCTCAAGGAAATGGAGTAGCAAATGAAGACCATCAAGAAGAATTTGAAGGCGGAACAAGATATGAAGAAAATATATGCAGATCAACATAGGGTACTGTTGAAGCCCCGAAAATCGGGTTGACAACAAGGGGGATAACCACTCGGTCCGGACCTTGGTTGGCAGCTCCTTATCCGTTTGGTATAGCGGGTCTGAATGGGGATAATGGGACCAGTTTCCCAATCTGAGGGTGTGTGTGTGTGTAGAGTTGGATGAAGCTGATCTAAGAGTACTTTAATGCTAATATAATTTAGATACTTAAACTAACTCTATGCTATTGTAATCTAATGAGAAACAACACATCTAATCTACGCTAACTCAGGGTGTATATCTTCTATTATGTGATCTAGAGAGATTTCAAACAACAACTGGTAATAAAGATCATTCAGCTATCATAAGAATAGAAATCAATTAAGATAAACCACTTTGCATAAGAAGTTAGGCAAAACAGTTGTGAATAGCATATTGCATAATAAGTTATTCATATATGAGACATAAACAAATGACTCCACCGTACAGAAGTGCCAAATGGTAACTCATACATTCATGCAATAACATATAAACAACTGAAAACTGTATATCACTTAAAGAATATAAGCAGAAATGGCCAAGAGATAAAAGTACCATTTATGACTAATCCTACTCATAAACTTCAAGCAAAAATGATTTATCTCTACTTGTTCTAACATCTACTAAGAAGTACAAAAGTGAAACATCAGTAGCAGACATCAAATGCAAACATTAATAAATCTCGATCCATCCATTCATCAAAACCTCCTCTGAGGGTGCAGAAGTGCATGTTTCGAGGATAAGTTTTTGATAAATCTCTGGACCCTTCTCTAAATGCATGAGAAGGGTTAAAATACTACCTCCTAATTCTAATAATAGTGTCTTTACAAAATTTAGGATACGGTTTTCAAATGACCGTCCTTTTTCTAATCTAATAAAAAGGAAAAACAAACTTCTAAAAATAAGGCTACTTCTGAACTTGGTCCTTAAAACTGCAAGTGTTCATCATGGACTTGAGAAGACTCGGCTGGCTGACTTCTGCGCTGAGCTGGGCTGCGAAAACAGAAGCTATGAGAGCTGGCACTACTTTTTCGGCTGCGTTTATGATGCATTTCACAATCATCCATTGACTGTGTGGCTTGACCAAGTATGCCCAGTAACACTCCCAATTTAACCTATTCAATGCCTGGATCGCTTTTCCCTTTTCCTGCACCTTCTGCTTCCATTCTGCTTCCAGTCGTAATTTATTTGGTAGGTACCCCGGGGTGGTCTCTGTGATTAAGTTGGCCCTGTGTAAATTCTCAGTTACACAGTCGATAAGAATGTTTGCCTGCGTGGCCGCTGTCTCCGCTGCTTGTTTCGCCTGCCTGATTTTATCGTCCCATTTATTAAAGAGAAATTCCTTATGATTCTCGTTTATTCTGGGTGCACTTTCTCTTTTCCCTTCCTCTTCATCCTGCCAAGCTAAGCATTCCGTATCCATAACATACGCGGACAGATAAAAAGGAGGATAGACCCTTTGAAACAAGGATCTTTTAGACCGGTAATTCATAACAGCAGTGTATAGATTTCCAGAAAATATCTTGGCCCAATTCATAATATCACCGTTTGTGGCAGCGTCTATTAGTGGTAGCCATTCAGACGAAAATTTATTGATATCCAGCATCCCAAATAATCTGCAAAGCATGGCCGCAGCAAAACAATACGGAGAGGTGAGAGAACCAGTGCTGTACATACCGTTTTTGTCCTTTTTGAGCGGCTCCTCTTTTCTGGACCAATCTTTAGTGGTGTCGGCTAGGTTTGGGTTCTCTGCCGCAAATTTCTTGACAAATTGTGCATTGTAAGTCGTCTGCGGTTCATGAAGATGATACATAAGCTTTAAGTCTTGCACGGCGAATGATCCTATGAGCCCATGTCCTTGAACCTTGAATTGTCTGTTGTTCAACTCTGCATTGTTAAGTATCCACTTGATCATATCTGTATATGGTAACATTTTGGGCCTAGCTGCTATCCGGTGAAGAAATGAACATGCTAGCTCCTCTAAGGACGCCTCGGAAGAGCCTTGTGAGCCCGCGACAGTATCAACCTTCATTACTCTAGGATTTTCTTCCTCCAGCAACCTATACATGCTTTCCCATGTCGAAATTCCTGCGTCTCTGTTGCAGGCAGTGTCTGTATACAAAGGCACCATCTCCTTCGTCTTTTCCTTCGCCTCGGAGCCTTGAGATTTATTTTTCTTTCCCATTTGCTCCTGCGTTTGGCTTTGAATCGTCTTAGCTCTTCGTTCCTGCAGATTACGAGTGAAGTGGAAATGACTGATTAAGAAAGGTGATGGGAGAGTTTTAAATGCAACAGATATATCAAATATGCCACTTTACGTGAAGTAATTGTTTACAAAAGCACGCGTCTTCAGTTGATTTAATAACTGACAACTAATTCATTTACTATCATTAAAAGTGCATGATCTTGAGTCAGATTATGGTAAGTGCCTTTTCTTTGAATGGCGTGCCCGAAGGATTCGTGATTAAGTGATTTATGATTTGCTTACGTAACATCAAAGATCCATCACAAATCGTTTCATCGCAAATCGCAAGATCGCAGATTACACCATTGCAGATTGCACCATCGCAGCAATCGCAACATCACAGGTCGCAGAAGTTTAATGTTTGCCAAATCTTGCCAGTTCATTTCTGTGTATGCGATCTTGCGATCGATGTTATCGCAGATCGGTAAATCTTGAAGTTTTTCCTTATGAGTATTACTTCATTGCGATGCGATGTTATGCTTAACACGGGGGTCTTGCACATATTGATATTATAGAGGAATGGAGGCATTTCCTATCTTTTTTTCAACGCAGTTTTAAAGACTTTTACTTTATCGTAGACTTAGGTTAAAAAAATATTCGAAAGACCTTTCTAAGCTTACGATGGTAACCTTATTTTGAAGAAAGGAAAAACTTGTTTTTTCTTAAAAATCAACTAAGGGTCCCCATTCATTTAGTATTTTGGACAACACTTAAATGAACAAGGGGGGTTTGTTGCTGGCCACAACAATTGGCGATTCACTTGGGAGAACCAGTTATCTCTGATCTTCTATTGACGTTTTTCAAACTTCCGAAAACAAAAAAAAAAATTCTCAGAAAACTTAAACTTTATTATAAAAAGATAAAACATATTATACTTCAAACTGTCAATGATATTTTGTTTCAACCCCTTTCTATTTTAATTACT
The DNA here is from genome assembly GCA_000404065.3 of Pinus taeda. NCBI lineage: Eukaryota > Viridiplantae > Streptophyta > Pinopsida > Pinales > Pinaceae > Pinus > Pinus taeda. The sequence continues at coordinate 185,772 of APFE030429790.1, read as the reverse complement.
TGTATCCTTAGCTTGTCCTTGAATTTACATCGGCCATTACTTGGTCTTGAAATAAAAATTAAAATAAAGTCTTCCCTATATAGCAGTCTTTTTAAATATGCTCCTTTGTCGCAGGTAGAGCCTCTGCTGCCAGCAAGCGTCCATAGCCTCGACAGGGTTACCTATTACCCAGTAATGATCCTTTATCCTGCTTAAGTTTATTTACAACCTTTCAGAGAAAAACCCATTTTGAAACTTTTTCTTTTTCATTCTCTAAAGAACAATGTCTTGGTTTGGTGGCCAAATTATGACACAGTCATTCACTTGATTTACACTTTTGCTGAACAAGCTGGCTCGTGATGAGACCCCTTATCTTTTGATTGCAACAATCTTGAGTCGTTGCCCTATTTTGCTGGACAGTATTGGCAAAGTCAGCAAGTTATAATATCTGTGATCATGACAAGCCGGCTCGTGATGAGACCTCTTATTCTTTGAGATATAGTGTTTTCTCGGATTGTTTCTCTGAATGCTGCGATTTCCTTTAGCAGGGAGGAAGTCAATTTTTTCCTTAAGAAAGTTCTGGATGACAATAATAGAGCTTCTTTGGAAATGGGTGTTTCCACAGGGAATCCTTATTTTGTTATTGATTCCTTTCATTGTACTGACATAAAACAATTCCTTCACTAAGATTGCTTTCTTCAAATTTCTTGGAGTTGAAACTAGTATCATATCTGGGTTAAAGTTCTATTGATAATAAATATCAAGTTTCTAAAAGATTTGCTATTTATAGAAGCAGAAGTTCAAAATCTTCATAGAGAAAAGGTGTCTTTAGTAAATGTCAAATGCTGTTAACCAAAGAAAATTTTATTATGGAAAAAAAGATATTTAACGAAATGAGAGGTAGATATTCCCTAGGGTTATGTACAGAGTAGGGATAATCTCTTCCCTTATTTTGCCTACCAACTATTAAAAGTAAACCTAATAACATAGCTAAATTACTCCTACTCCTACTCTAACTATATACAAAAATTTAACTAGGTGAAATGATATTTCCAGTGGAGCCATCTTTTCATTTTTATTCCTACACGTATGTAACTTTCCAACATCAGTGTTAAGAACAAAACTTTTCTTGGACTGTTAATGTTGGATGTGGAATAAGAATGTATAACTTCAGTTGGAATTCTGTTCGAAATTTCTTTCTCATGAAAACTTCTTTCCAACTGGAAAACTATTGGATCATAAAAATGAGGATGAATTTCTGTTATGGATTGATGATCTTGTCATAGAGGAAGTTCTGTACTTCCTTGACACAGTTTAGCTTTCCAAAATGGTAGCATGTCTTTCGAATGTTCTTTTATAAGGTGCTCAACATACCATAGTAATCTATCAAAAGTCTGAAAATTTAAAACACAATCCGATTTTGTACAAAATGAGTGCAAGTGAGAAAGAAAGAAATGATTATCTGTACAAATAATGTTACAGCACAACTGGGATTGGCTTGGAATATTTTGTTGTTCACAAGAACTGTCCAGAGTTATGGGATCCGAGCAATTTCGAATTTCGTCTTGTCAATCAGAAGACAAATTATGATTGTGAACAGGCATGGGGGGTTCTTCATGATATGAATCATAGATCGGGATATTGTCTTGGATAGTAAAATCGGGCGAATGATCTTTTGCTTTGAAATGAGGATTGACTGATATGATTTCTGAATTAGAATATCTCTCATTATCTGCGTTTTGATGAGTTACTCGGGATAAATCAATAACATCATCTTTGTCAAAGTAACCATCATAAATGATTTTACAGGTTTCCCTAGATTTCTCTTTTTCGTCATATATTTTCAGACAAGGAAGTTCAAGTGGTTCTTGTTTGAAAATGATCAAAGGCTGTTCTATAGCTGTCTTTTTATCTTGAAAACCTAATGATGACTCATTTGAATAATCGTCTGTGCTTTTTGAGAAATCTTTAATATTGAGAGGGGAAAAGTTATCATCACTAAAAACATCAGGATAAAGAGAAAAATGTGATTCTAAAACAATGCATTTGAGAATATCATCATGGAAAAATCTTTGTTCATCAAATTCATTATAGACATCGGGCTTTAGATCATACCTTTTTGTACTGATACTTTTTGAAAGAGAAATAGTTTGTTGTTCTAACCTTGGCATCTGCATTTGTTGACTTGCGACGATATTTTCTGACTTTGTATCAAAGTCATCTCCTGGTTCCAAGGCAGGCTTTCCTCCAGCATTCTCGCTTTTGTCTTCTTGCATTAGAGCATGCATGACTCCTAGGCTTTGGAGACTTTCTTCATTATGGGCGATTTGTATATTCAAATTGGTATTCTCGTTCATATTAGAAGAAAATGAGACAAAACTCGAACTAATTTCTGCTTGATCAGACATAGGAGGCAGGGAATGCTCAGCATAATCTGAAGATTCTTCATATATGAGTTCACTTTCAAGATCGTACTTTAGACAATTAAGATGAAATCGCATATTAAAATCCCTAACAGATTCATCTTGTTTCTGTAGATAATCAATTTCATCATATACCTGGTCATAGTCATAACAATCAAATTCAAAAATGAAAGTCTTGACGAATTGGTCCCAGCTGTGAATTGATGCAACTGGGAGGGTTCTGCACCATTTTCTAGCTTCCGCCATGAATGTAAGAGTAAAAATTCTACATAAAACGCCTTCATCAATTCTTTGAACATCATAACTTGAAACTCTTTGAATAAATTGAAGAGCATGATTAAAAGTAGAAGAATTATTCTTACCATTGAATTTTACCTGAGACAAGAGTCTCACCACTTCAGGTGGATTGTTGGAAGAGGTAGGAACATGGATGCAACTCCAAATGGGAAGCTTGTGAGCAGCCATCCAGATTCAAATGTTACAATTGAAAATCATTCCAACAGACATCATGTTCAAGCCCTCCTTCTAGCGCCAAATATGTTGAAGGCCCAAAAATCGGGTCAACAACAAGGGGATACCCACCCGGTCCGCACCTTGGTTGGAAGCTCCTTATCTGTTTGGTATAGCGGGTCCGACTGGGGATAATGGGACTAGTTTCCCAATCTAAGGGTGTGTGTGTGCGTGCAGAGTTAGATGAAGTTGATCTAAGATTACTTAAAGCTAATTTAATTCAGATTCTTAAACTAACTCTATGCTATTGTAATCTAAAGAGAAACAACACATCTAATCTACGCTAACCCAGGGTGTATATATTCTATTATGCAATCTAAAGAGATTTCAAACAATAACTAGTAATAAAGATCATTCAACTATTATAAGAATAGAAATCAATTAAGATAAACCACTTTGCATAAGAAGATAGGCAAAATAGTTGTGAACAACATATCGCATAATAAATTATTCATATAGCAAACATAAGTAAATGACTCCATTGTACAGAAGTGCCAAATGGTAACTCATACATTCATGCAATAACATATAAACAACTGAAAACTGTAAATCACTTGAAGAATATAAGCAGAAATGGCCAAGAGATAAAAGTACCATTTATGACTAATCCTACTCATAAACTTCAAGCAAAAATGATTTATCTCTACTTGTTCTAACATCTACTAAGAGTACAAAAGTGCAACATCAGTAGCAGACATCAAATGTAAACATTAATAAATCTCGATCCATCCATTCATCAAAACCTCCTCTAAGGGTGCAGAAGTGCATGTTCCGAGGACAAGTTTTTGAAAAATTTATGGACCCTTCTCTAAATGCTTGAGAAGGGTTTAAATACTTCTAACTAATTAACTTAATTACATAAATTTAGGATATGGTTTTAAATGACTGCCCTTCTAATAAAGCAAAACTATTTCTAAAAATTGAATCTAATTCCGAACCACTTCTGTATTTGCTCCTTAGTGCTGCAAGCATGCAACATTTCCCTGGGAAGAGTCAGCTGGTTGCCTTCCGCTTTCGTTTGAGCTATGAAAATAGAAATAACAAGCGCTGGCACCACTTACTGGAAAACTAGAAGATATTTTCGAGAATCTTCTTCTGGCTGGGTGTATTCACTGCGTGTATACTTGGTAATAACTCAAATTTCTCTCAAACTGATTCTACTTTTGCTATTTCATTTTCCGGCCTTGCGAATGACTGAACAAGTTAGGGACTTTACTCTCTGAATAATTTTCTGCATCGAAAACTGCCTCCGTTCTTTGTTCCGGGCTTTTCTGGTGCGTTTTCATTTTTTAGCGCCTCTTTTTCTTTTTTCTTTTTTGCTTTACCGGGTATAAGCTTCAGGGTCTTTTGTAAACATGCTGCTTTTGTGCGCCTTTGACTCTGAGCTGTAGATGGCCTATTGACATCAGCATCTGTTGAGTGACACTTTGGAATCTGTGGTCTTGTCGCATGCGGCATCCGTTTCTGAAGGAATCTCTTCTCTGTTCTCCGAGCATTGACGCTTTCCCCTTTTCCTTAGATGTTTCCTGCATATTGCTTCATGTTATTTCCTGTCTTACAGTTTACGCAAAGGAAAAGAGTAATGATAATAAAGATTGACATGAAAGATTTAAGCTCTTATGAATGCATAATCATGACACCCATAGCGAACTGACTTTTCGAAAAAACACAAAACTGTCCTTCCTGCATACTTTGGTGTTCAATCATTAATTTCTTTTAAGGCGCGTGCCCAATTTTGGTTTACGGACAGTTTTCCTTGAATACTGCGCCGAGGAAAATTCGCGATGGGTGATTTCTGCGACTTGCATCGCAGCATCGCGGATCGCATCGTCAAGATGTGTCATCGCAGAAAATCATGATCACGAATTTTCGCAAATCGCATTTATCGCAGCATCGCAGATCGCAGATCGCGTTTAGTCATTCAATCATTGTGTGATGTTTACGCGATGTTGCGATATGCGACGTCGCATATCGGCCGTCAGAGATTTCTTAAGTTTTTTCATTTAAGAGCGCTTCATAATGAATGCGATGCGATGAATTTCGCGTCGCTTCTTCGCAGTTTATTATGGTCATAAGAAAACGTTTCTTTCTCTTCTCACGATGCGATAAAGTTTTAAGGAGTTGAATACAAAAATTTTCATAAAATGTTTGTTTGGATTTTTTATTAAGGGTCCCCATTTTCTTGGTGTTATTGCTAATATCAAACAAAGAGGGGGGTTGTTGGTGGCCACAACAATGGCGATTCATTAAGAAGAACCAGTTATCTCTGCTTTTCTATTGAATTTTAACTTCCGAAGCAGAAAAATTTTCATAAGTCTAAAATTTGTTATGGACAGATAGAGTACATTATGCCTTATCCTATCAATGATATTTTGTTTCAACCTTTTTCTATTCCAATCGTTTGCTTCCTCAGGCTTAGTCCTTGTATTTACATCAGCCATTACTTGGTCTTTCAAAGATAAAATAAGGTCTTCTTTGTGTGCTGGCTTTTTAAAATATGCTCATTTGTCGTAGGTAGAGCCTCTGCTGCCAGCGGACGTCCATAGCCTCGATAGGTTACTTGTTACCCAGCAATGATCCTTTATCCTGCTTAAGGCTATTTACAACCTTTCAGAGAAAAACCCATTTTGGCACTTTTTCCTTTTTTATTCTCTAAAGAACAATGTCTTGGTTTGGTGGCCAAATTATGACACAGTCATTCACTTGATT
>APFE030429790.1:157503-170452 GCA_000404065.3 Pinus taeda | reverse complement strand
TCTACAAAATTAACACACTTTGAATTATCAGTTTGGGAAAAAAATTTCGACTTGGGACAAAACTGAATTTTCTAAGTAAGGTGATGTATGAGCATTGAAATTGCCAAGGAAAGAATCTACTGAGTAATTTCCTATGATGCTGCTGTTATATGCTATTGCTTCATTTTCTCCCTCCAATTCCGTTACTATGTACTTCTGGTGTAACTCTCGTTCAACCTTTATTTGATTCCGTTTACCATTGTAGGGTAACCACATGTGCGACTAGTCGGTTGAGAAGTATCCATGGAGTTTTTTGGACCAATCCCTGCTAAGAATTAAGCCATAGAATTCTGGGATATCAGCTACTAGAATGTCAATAACCTGACACACCTTCGGGTTAGATGACAATCTTATGGTCACTTGATTAAGTTCACCAATCACTTCGACTTGAGATCGATCAAGCTAAACTATGCGCACTGCGGATTTTTGTGGTTGAACATTCAACTTGGCACATATTGATCTGGGTAAAATATTCTTTGAAGCCCCAGAATCTACTAAACAATTGTGCACATTTTTATTGAAAATTTCACAAGTGAGAAGAAAAGGGGTAGTGTGAGATCTTGATCTTCCTCCAATCAAGGCGATGTCATTTGGATCAATCTTATCGGTCGTGTTGGTTGGAGGTCTTCCCATGCTGTGGGAAGCTACAAGTGTAGGCAAAGATGTAGTAGGCACGGCATGTAATTATTTCATCATTATCTTCTGTTGATGTTTCAATTTCCTTAATTCATAAAGAGTGATATTAGCCCTAGTCTTTTTCATGTCATCAATAATATTGTATTCCATTTCATCCGACACTATCAGTGTTCTTGATGGAGGTGTTTGATCTAGTTGGACTGGGCTAGATTGAGTCACTTTAGCGATCGTTTTCTTTGTTGCGACTTTATCTTTTGCTGCAGGGCTTGCGCCCTTCTGCTTAGGGGTAGTTTGGGGAGGATCAAGTTGATTTTTGCTTCGTGTGCTAACCGGAAATGCTTCTTGATCTTCTTCTTGTGGGAGGATTAAATCCCACATTCCTTGTAGTTCCACAACTTCTTCGTCATCGGTCTGCCCTTCAGTGGTACTCTCTTCTTCTTCCTCTTCGACATTTGAGATAGCGTTGGGTGGTTTCACATCCATTGAAGGGCCTCTTTTAAAAGCTTTGTAGGGATTTTTTGAAGAAGTTTCTGCTACCTGTTTTTTTATGTCAATCATCTCATTGGACATGGTCTTTAATACTTTTTGCAATCCTTCCAAATCGAAAGGATCTTTCGTTTGTTTCTTCTTGGGGTCTTCCTTGAAGGTGACTTTTTTAGATTTGCGTTCCTCTATCGTGGATCTCTTTTCCAGGGCTACTACGCATTTCTCTACTGCTAACGCCTCTGTCAGGTTTTCAACTAAAGTTGTTTTATTTGCCCTATCCACGAGACTGCTAAGTTTGATGGTAAGGCCGTAATATACCATTCACATCGTACTTCTTCGCTGGGTTGGGAAGCAGTGGGAATTTTGTTAAGGATTTTATTGAACTGTAAATTGAAATCTTTGATGGGTTCTCTAGCCTCGGCTTTAAGATGGGATAGGTCACTGATTAACGTTGCCGTTGATTTGTCATCACCAAACTTGGTGAGGAATTGACTTTGAAAAATGTCCCAACTTGTGATAGACACGGAGGGTAATGAAAAGTACCATGACCCGGCTGTTCCTTGCATTGTATAGGGAAAAAGTCGGACAACAGCGTCCTCGTTGGTAACTCCGTTGAGATTGACAGAAAGCATGAAATTGTTAATGTGCTCTTCAGCTAGCATGCCTGCTTCTGGATTGAATTTGGGTAGCCATTTCTCAGGATGGGCTGGTATTTGGCTCAGGGGTGGAGGCATTAAAACTGCCCTAGGATTGTTCCATGGAGACTGGGCCAACGTTGAGCTGCTAGTAAATGAAAGTGTAGAGGATGATCCCTGAGGCTGGGAAGATGAGGATATTATGATCTTAGATGATTGAAGAAGAGGGGTTGTGGAAGATGGATGAGTGGTTTGGAATGAAGATGTGGGTGGCTGACTTCGTGGTGAGGGAGTTGAAATGGACGATGTAGATGAAAGAGTCTCACTGTCAGACTGTTGTGGTGTTTTCCTTGCTCTTTTCCTGGTGGGGAGAGGAATTCAGTTGGCTGGATGTCAAATTTTTCGCTCTTTAATCTGGTCAGGGGATGAGCAGGATTGTACTGCGAAGTCACGTTGCTTTGAGATTTATCAGACCTCAGTGTAAAAATAGAAAATCCCTGGAGTTTGCGAATCAGAGTTTGAACTTCAGGGGGTTCAATGGTAGATTGGTCTGAAATATTAGGGTATGTAGCAGTGGTTAATACTCGAGCGACTTCTGACTCTGGATTTAAATGTATTGGGGAATTCGGGGGAGTTGATGAGGGTGATTTACTCTCAGAATGGTATTTAGATTTTGATTTAGGTGCCATTCATAGTTCGTGGCCCTCCTTCTAGCACCAAATATGTTGAAGCCCCGAAAATCGGGTCGACAACAAGGGGGATACCCATCCGGTCCGGACCTTGGTTGGCAGCTCCTTATCCGTTTGGTATAGCGGGTCCGACTGGGGATAATGGGACCAGTTTCCCAATCTAAGGGTGTATGTGTGTATGTGCAGAGTTGGATGTTGTTGATCTAAGACTACTTAAAGCCAATTTAATTCAAGCTTTTAAACTAACTCTATGCTATTGTAATCTAATGAGAAACAACACATCTAATCGACGCTAACCCGGGGTGTATTTCTTCTATTATGCGATCTAAAGAGATTTAAAACAATAACTGGTAATAAAGATCATTCAGCTATTATAAGAATAGAAATCAATTAAGATAAACCACTTTGCATAAGAAGTTAGGCAAAACAGTTGTGAACAACATATCGCATAATAAGTTTTTTTCACTTAGTGGTTCACGGATACCCTGGTCAGTGGGTAGCCGCTACGTCCAGGGGTTTAAATCTCTGAGTGGACGCCACCTGAAGGGCATCAACACCCCTTGGCCTATTTACTGACCTAACCCCAAGAGCTTTCGGGATTCGACCCTGTGACCTCCCATTGGCGAGGCACTTGATTTGACTGATTGAGCTAACTCTTTGGGCTATATCGCATGATAAGTTATTCATATATCCGACATAAATAAATGGCTCCACTGTACAGAAGTGCCAAATGGTAACTCATACATTCATGCAATAACATATAAACAACTGAAAACTGTATATCACTTAAGAATATAAGCAGAAATGGCCAAGAGATAAAGTTGCCATTTATGACTTATCCTACTCATAAGCTTCAAGCAAAAACGATTTATCTCTACTTGTTCTAACATCTACTAAGAGTACAAAAGTGCAACATCAGTAGCAGACATCAAATGCAAATATTAATAAATATCGATCCATCCATTCATCAAAACCTCCTCTGAGGGTGCAGAATTGCATGTTTCGAGGACAAGTTTTTGACAAATTTCTAGACCCTTCTCTAAATGCTTGAGAAGGGTTTAAATACTGCTAACTCATTAACTTAATTACATAAATTTAGTATACGGTTTTAAATGACTGCCCTTCTGATAAAGCAAAGCTATTTCTAAAAATTGAATCTAATTCTAAACCATTTCTGTATTTGCTCCTTAGTGCTGCAAGCATGCAACATTCGCCTGGGAAGAGTCGGCTGGTCGCCTTCCGCTTTCGTTTGAGCTATGAAAATAGAAATAACAAGCGCTGACACCACTTATTGGCAAACTAGAAGATATTTTCGAGAATCTTCTTCTGGTTGGGTGTATTCACTGCGTGTATACTTGGTAATAACTCAAATTTCTCTCAAACTGATTCTGCTTTTGCTATTTCCGTTTCTAGCCTTGCGAATTACTGAACAAGTTAGGGACTTTACTCTCTGAATAATTTTCTTCATCGAAAACTACCTCCGTTCTTTGTTCCGGGCTTTTCTGGTGTGTTTTCCTTTTTTAGCGCCTCTTTTTCTTTTTTCTTTTTTGCTTTACAGGGCATAAGCTTCAGGGTCTTTTGTAAACATGCTGCTTTTGTGCGCCTTTGACTCTGAGTTGTAGATGGCCTATTGACATCAACATCTATTGAGTGATACTCTGGAATCTGTGGTCTTGTCGCATGCGGCAGCCGTTTCTGAAGGGATCTCTTCTCTGTTCTCCGAGCATTGACGCTTTCCCCTTTTCCTTAGATGTTTCCTGCACATTGCTTCATGTTATTTCCTGTCTTACAGTTTACGCAAAGGAAAAGAGTAATGATAATAAAGATGACATGAAAGCTTTAAGCTCTTATGAATGCATAATCATGACACCCATAGCGAACTGACTTTTCGAAAAAACACAAAACTGTCCTTCCTGAATACTTTGGTGTTCAATCATTAATTTCTTTTAAGGCGCGCGCCCAATTTTGGTTTACGGACAGTTTTCCTTGAATACTGTGTCGAGGAAAATTAGCGATGGGTGATTTCTGTGACTCGCATCGCAGCATCGCGGATCGTGTCGTCAAGATGTGTCATCACAGAAAATCATGATTGCAAATTTTCGCAAATCGCATTTATTGCAGATCACGGCATCGCAGATCGCAGATCACATTTATTCATTCGATCATTATGTGATGTTTACGTGATGTTGCGATATGCGACGTCGCATATCGGTCGTCGGAGATTTCTTAAGTTTTTTCATTTAAGAGCGCTTCATAATGAATGCGATGCGATGAATTTCACGTCACTTCTTCACATTTTATTATGCTCATAAGAAAACGTTTCATTCTCTTCTCGCGATGCGATAAAGTTTTAAGGAGTTGAATACAAAAAAATTCATAAAATGTTTGTTTGGATTTTTTATTAAGGGTCCCCATTTGCTTGGTGTTATTGCTAATATCAAACAAAGAGGGGGTTTGTTGGTGGCCACAACAACAGCTCACCCCCACGCCATAAATTGTGCAGTAATTCAAATTGCCCGGTCGAATAACTCACGGTGAACCGCTGTCATTCGCACTTGCAACTATTTTTGCAGCAGAGTACGCATCCTCCTCCTCTGCAGTTTGTTATCCCGAGCTTCTCGGCTTGTTCCAACGTCCTTCCGCGTCTCAGACTTGTCCAGAACCATCGTGACATCTTCCAGAAGCCGGAAAAACTTTCTACAGGAAGGAGCGCTACAGGAAACCCGGCATAACGAAGAAACCTGGATTGTCTACGTCGAGGGTAGCAATTCTCAGAGAGGTAGGCCCGAACACACCATTCACATGCATGATATTTCAAAAGGTGGTGAATTCAACGTGCTGGGGTAGAGAAAAAAACTAAAAGCAAAGTCTGTCTGTGAATCCAAATAACAATTTACTTGTGGTTGCATGAAATTTTCTTCGTTGGTTTGCGTCCAAGATTTTCTCCACGGGTCCTGAGGAAAATTCCTCCTATAGAGAAGTTGAGACACTGTCAAGGCTAACCGGTGGGAAAAAAAAAATTGTGAATTTTACTTGATTATGTGTATGCTAGAAATTTAGCTCTGCACTCTGTTTAGGCAAACCCGAGTCGTCCTTCTGTACACGGGCAATTGAGTTTTAAAACCGGGGAATTGATACGAAGTGGCCTGGATATACTATTTTCAACTTTCTGAGGAGGAAACACACATAGAATTCCCTTGCTGCTCAAAGCGCAAGCCAAAACAGAGTATTTTTCACCATGCCAGGAGGGTTTATCAGAAAGGAACCCTCAGACTCCAAGAAACTGTGAGAAACTCCTGAGGTGGTAGACTTATTTTCCCGTGCAAACTGGATGACCTTCTGTGAAAAAATTCAAGGTCAGGATGATGTAATAACAGAGGAATTCCTAAGGCCCCTTAAGCCTAAATCGAAGACACTAGCCACTGTCAACTTCATAGGGTTGACCCTAAAGCTCACCCCACAACTCATTAGCAGAGTCACTGATCTACCAATGGGGGTACCCTGGGATAAAGAGGAGAGGAAATTGGGCCAAAAGGCTAAAAAGGAATTCTTCTTACCAGAGGAACAATTTTCAGAGGATAAGAATGGGGTCTGGAGAACCAGCCTACAGCCATTTTGGAGTGAAGTCAGCCTTCAAATTATAAAACATATTACCTGTGAGGGGCGGTTCAGTATCGTATATGGTTATCACTTCCGTTTGCTAACTGAACTCAGGGACAAAATGAATTTGCCCATAGAACAAAAGTTGAGCATCCCCTACTTCCTCCTGCAATCCTTGATTGAGTGTGCCACGAAGCTGAGGGAGGGGACACCAGGCCAGCTGGCCCATCATGGGCTTATTAAGCTCCTAGTAGAAGATGCACTCCATACCTACACTGTCCCTCTCTCCTGGGATATTTTTCGAAATATGTCTAAGGATGATGACATCTGAATTTTGGCCGAGGAACTCACTTCCTCCAGCAGCGAGGAGAAGGAGCACATTGAGGCAGAAAATAAAGCCAAGGGTCAGGAAACCCTGGGAAAACCACCAAAGCAAGGACAGAAAGAGACACGAGAGAAAGGCCAAGCTGCTGAGGCCAAAACGGTGGGTGGAAAAATGAAACAAACACCCAGGGAGAAGAGATTGTAGAGCAGGGGAGAAAGGATTGAAAAAGTCCAAGCAAGTGAAGGCACACCTAAGGCAGCCACAGCCAAGCTAAAGGAGAAGGCACCCCCAGCCAAGCAGGCCAAAACAGTGCCAACTGGTTCTACTGGAAGCTCGAAGGCCATTTCTACAGGAAGTCCAAAAACTGCTTCTACAGGAAGCCAGAAACCAGTTAGCATGGGACTTTCTACAGGAAGTCTGAAAAAAGGGCAAGGGAAGGAAGAATCTCCTGAGATTCTAGCTAGGGAGCCTTCCATGTATTTTAAGGCGAGAAGAAGCATGAGGATTAAAACTGGTAGACAAAAGGAGAAACAGTCCAAAGGACCAATTACAGTTGAAGACACCCCATCCAAATAGAAGACATCCATAACATATGAGCGGGAAAGCCTGAAGACATCCACATGGAAAGAAAGGATGGAGAAATTGAACTCGGAGGCCTCTCTACAGGATGCCAAGGCTGCTCTACAGGAAACATTGGCTAGGCTGAAGGAGACCGAAAAGATGGAGGAAAAAGCAGCTAAGTCATTACTGGAGGAAGAGAACGCTGATACCATTATGGAACCGAGCCCCTAGCCCAGCATGGGCTCTTATTATAACTTCTTAAAGGTCAGGAAAATCATTCCTCAAAAATTCACAGTGCCACTTTTCCTAGCACTAGAGGAAGAAAGAGTAAGGACCCACACTTGGATGAAGATCGCTAAATCCAAGGGGGTAGGAAATATAGGTCCTCTAGAGGAAAAGCTCAAGGAGGCCCAAAAAGAATTGGCAAGGGTACGGCATGTGGAGAGCTACCAGCAGGCCAAGCTACGAGAAGAGAATGAGCTACTTAGACGACAGCTACAACTACAAGGACAGGGGAAAGAAGACAGGCCTCACCTATTGGGAGAACAACAGCAACACGAGGAGGCCACAATAGCCAAAGACACCACAGAAGAGCCTCAGAGAAAAGAAGGAATGCAAGTTGAACTTGAGGCACTAAACCGGCAACTACAGGAAAGAGAATTGCAAGTAGGCCTAGAGATATAGTCTCTAAAATAGCAGATACAAGAGAAGGAGGCCCAATTGGCCTGCATGGCTAGGTGGGCAATGGAAGCTCTACAATGTAGGCAGCTGGCCAAATCCTATGCCCTATACCTCAGTGATCGGTGGCTGCAATTTTAGATCAACACTTTGGCACAGAGGGGTATCACTCAAATCCAAAACCCCCAACAATTCATGGCTTTATGTAACAGCAGTTCGTTAGAAGACAAGGTCAAGCTATCAAAGTTCTACCTTCATAATTTGGCCCTTCCCAACATGACCTCGTGGGACCCCAACATAGCAGTAGGGGACATGCAGCTTATGGCCATGACCTCATGGCTAAACCATGAAGAAAAGAGAGCGGCAGAGGTCAGAAATGTCATGGGCCGGGAACTACAGGAACCACTGTTGATTAGAGCAGAGCTAGGGGACCCCTCAGCATTGAATCCGCCCACCAGCACCTAGCAACCGAATCTCAGGCCCTGTTAGAGTACATGGATCGTCAGGCTCAGGCCATAGCAAATTTTGAGGACATGGAGCGACTATTGTGGAACAACTGTGTTCATGCTTGCACTCGTAGGTGGAACACATTGTCCCACAGCCTCAAAATAAAGGAATACCATACCCCAACTAGAATGAGGGAGGCCTTGGCATGAGTGCCTCTCTACAAAAAGTCTACGCAGAATCTTCAAGCCAGCTGGATAGGCCTCAAGTTAAGTCCACCTTTACTGTTGGGGTTGCTAGAAGGAGGCACAGAAGAAGAAGAGCATAAGCAGTGGGAAGAGGTGGAAAGGAAGGCCGGATTCCATGACAGTGAAGAAGATACTACTTCAGAAGCTTGGGATGTGAGGGAGGCGATCAAAGAAATTAAGGACGAGGAGCTGGACTAGTTGCTCAGAGGATGAGAAACCCATTTAGCAGGGGGGTGATGATGATCCCTAAATTGGGTGACTTATTGGGCTCATTTTGCCTAATTGTCCTTGTTAAATCCTCCATTTTTCATAGATTATGCATTATTTTTTAGTATGTTTATGTCATTTGAACGAATAAGGGTGGTCACTCTACCTAGGAGGCTAACGTGTGCTTATTTAAGGTTTTTTGGACACATGTTGGAGCAAAACCAAGCAATCATGGGCTAGGTGATAGCCAAGCTTGAGGTGAGGATTCATAGGGGGGTTGTCTTTGACATTAAATAGCCCTTCCTCGGGATCTCCACCCTCAAATCCGAGCTCACATGCCACCAAAACAGATCCTAAAGGCAGCCAAGTAGATTTTGGAAAAGGGACTGGCTACTAGCAGTTGGGACAGCCGAATCCCTTGAATTTAGGAGGCCTGCTAGGCCCCTCGTGATGTATAAATAAGAAGGCCTCAGCCTTCATAGTTTACTTTTGAAACCATTGCATTTTTTTCACTATATTGATGTCAATTTCAGCTCGTTTTCCTGTAGCCATTGTGGCATAACTTTCAGTTGATGACTATTTTTTGATAACGACAGGCAATCCTATTTTGTATCAGCTCTGAGTTCTTTATAGGAGTCGTAGCTCTTAGGGTTGGGCCCAACCTGGGAGCCAAGGCCTTCTTTATGTACTGTTATCTTTCCTTTATGTATCGTTGTTTCTCCTTTTATGCATTTGCAAACGTATTTTTGTTAGGCAGATTAAATTGTGTTGATTAACTAGGTAATTGTTTAAGGTTAGAAATGCTTCTGATGTTTAGAATAGGTTGGTAGGATATCAATAGGGAAAAATCTCCAGAAAAAGGCCAACAAGCACCTTTGGTTTCACCTCTCCCTCATAGGATCAGGGGCTGGGATCAAAGTAACCTTGCTGTCCCAAACAAAAACACTATTTTTGCTTTGCCATGCAATCACTAGTGTACGGTTTTCATTTGCAGAAGTTGGTTACATGTTCATATCTTTGAAATTTTTCATTGCACAGTTGATATATAAGATTCCCTTGCAAATAAAGCTGTTGTTCGTTTACTTTACTGTTAGCTAGATCAGATTAGGTAGGTATAACTAGGACTTTGATTACTTGCAAGTCTTTATTGGTTCAGTTGAAATTACATGGTGCAAAGCATCTCTACCACTTCGTCATCCACCCAAAACTTCATCAAAACCATCTGTTCCATCTCCTAACTGGGTTTCTCGTCTCACGTTTTTCATCTTGCCCACATAACCCTACCTTTTTGTGCAACCATTGTTTCAACCTTCTTTGAGCCAATTCAGCCATCTACGCCTTCTCCCAACTCCACCCACCAGTCCCTGGGCCACTTCAGACCCCTATCCTACCTCCATACCCATTCCCTCATCTTTCCTCACTCATGTGCCCCTGGAAGAAGGGCAAGGAGAAAGCTTATGAATCCAAGGCTGCTCCAGTGAAAGATGACTGGGAAGGCAAGAATGACGATTGTGCCATGAGTGCTCATGTTCCTCTGGAGAAGAGGTGGGGCGACATGGATTTGTAGTCAAGAGGAATGCATGGTGGAGCAAGACTCTTGAGGTGCAAAAAATATTGAATCTCATATAGTTACGGGAGCCCTTAATGATGATAGAAAAATGACGGGTGTCGGTTGGAGTGAGGTGTGATGGAGCGACAGTGGCAGAGCTAGAGTGCCAAAGTCTGAGGCAGAGCAGTGGATGTTGTAGCAGTACAAGAGGCAGAGAGAAGTTTATAGCAGCAGAGGGTGAGCACAGATTAGAAACATAGGTAGATTCAGCATCAAGAGGCATTCATACTGACCAACATGTCAGTTTTTGGGTGAAGTATCAATTGCTTACTTCTCAGCAACTGAGTTGCAGTGTAGCAGTTAGTAGTGGCAGTGCTATGGACAACATGAGGCAACATTTTGAGAGGGAGATACAATATAGATGTAGCAGTGACAGTGGCAAAGTCATGGGAAGTAGTACAAGAAGCAATAATGCAGTGGATGAAGGGCATCAGGCCAAGCATCAACAGAACAAAGGATCGATGTGATGGATCAGTGTAGTATTTCTATTGAGAAGTGTTATTAGAGCACATTCCTCACAAAGAGGGAGTTTTGATTTTGGGTAGCATCAGATGTGCTCTAGCTCTGATATTTTTTGGAGGGGCTAAACTACATGAGATCTCTAGAACCCAAAAATTGTTTAGAGAAATTCCACCCAGATGAGGAGTTATTAAAATAATTAATATTTTTAATGGGTTCCTAAGTCTAAACTTAGGAAAATAAAAATATTAATGGGTATTAATAAGAATATGGGTGAAAAAATTCTAAGTGACTAGGATCAAGTCTATTTTAATCATGGCCATTGATTAGGGACTCAATCTCCATCATTGATTCATCAACAGGAAAAGTATAAGAAGAGGCTTGAGGGTCAGTTGGAGACACACTTGAGAGATTAGTCAGTTCAATTTTTCTGAGGCATGGTTTGCTAAGAAAATCGAAGAGGTAATCTCAGTTGCAGTGAGAGGGGAAGTTCAATAGAGGGACTCCATTCCAAGGTCGAGAATACATAGAAGAGAGGCAGAGAAGCACTAGGAGAACTTTGATGCACTGACGTAGAGAGAGAGCTTTGACATAGTGATGCAGTGTCGCAATGTCGTAGTGATATAGAGGAAGAGATCTAACATAGTGATGTAGAGGGAGAGCTCTAACGTAGTGTCATAGTGACGCAGCTCCTAGAGGAGGTGACGCAGTTCCAGCGTAGAGCTTGGAGCAACCATCGCTTCCCAACACTAGGAACAATGCAGTCACTTGTAGGGTTTGTTCATCTGTCTCTGGATAGAGGTACTTCTGGAAGTGTTTATTCTCTATTGGGTGAGCTAGATTGGCACCCTAGTTGTATTCAAAAATCTTCTTAGTAATGCAAACCCTCTATATGCTGCACTGACTTCTCGCATTGGGTTTTTTCCGGGGACGATTGTCCAAAAACAATGGTATCCCTTGTGTATTTGTATCATTCTATTTCTTCATGATCTATATGCATGTGTAGTTTGCAATAGTGTTTTCATCACTATTTAAATGATTAAATAACTTGTTGAATGTTAAAAAAGTAGGAGATGATAAACCAATGATTGCAATAGGGTTTCTAATGTGTAGATTCAGAAATTTTCACATGGTATAAGAGCATTGTAGATCATATGAGACTGAAGACACCAACCAAGAGATTCTGAGAATTTTTTGCAGAGAAGTAGCTGTCCCAAGTGACAGTGTTGTTCCAGAGCTAGAAGCGCATAGGAAGGAGTGACACAGTGGCCAGGAGGAGCTGATCTAGCTCATGTAGTGAATGCGTAGAGCCATAAGGTCTCAGGTTCTTCAGTTGTCAGGGATGGGGGGGCATAGAAGATTTGATCTGATGAGTTGGTGGGACACTGTTGTTGTTTGTGTAGAAAATTTTCTGTGGAGACAGAGCTGAGGTAGATGGAGTCACTGCCTTGACAAATTTCTGGTCAATGAAATCTAGATCTGGGTTGCAACTACAAAGGAGGATTGGAGAGGAGTGATTCAACATTTGGCCGAAGGATTTCCGTGAAGGAAATCAAGACTCAAAGGGAGTCTAGAGGAGATTGTTCCTTAGAGGATTTCTAGCGCCGAAGAAATCTAGATCCGAGTCTTTTTGGATTAACAACAGGAGAGGGAGAAGAGAACTAGTCCTATATTGGTTGAGTAGAGATGGTAGTTAATGGACTAAGGGATCACGACAGATTGGATAGAGCATCCAATTTTGTCACCTAGAAGTCCAGGATCCTAGCAATCTTAGAAAAACATTGCATCGAGGACTATGCCTTGAAAGTACTTTATGTTCTGGTAGACGTTGATCCGTTAAAGAAGTACGAGGAGGCCTAGTTGAAGGCCAAGTGCATGATCCTAAACAGGGTCAAGGATCATGTAATACCACACATTAATGAGAAGGAAATATCAAGGCAGATGTGGGAGGTACTAACCACCATGTACCAGGGCACTTCTGTCCAATGGAAGATGCTATTAGAAAATCAGCTAAGATAGTACCAGATGCATAAGGGAGAAGAGATCAATCCCTTCCTCCACAGGTTGTAAGTGATTCGTGACTAGTTGACTTCTATGGGGTCTACACCAGATCCTGAGTTCATGGTCAGGACTGCCCTGAATGCAGTCACCAAGGATTAGGAGACATTTGTCCAAAGTATCTTGGGCAAAGCGACTCTCCCCAACTAGGAGGAGATGTGGGTAGCTCTTCGACAAGAAGAGACCATGAATATTTGGAAGACTAGAAAAAAATACCATTCAGGAAATATCTCGAAAGGAGTTTCAAATGGATTTGTTGGTTCACCAATCATTGA
>APFE030429790.1:119485-153961 GCA_000404065.3 Pinus taeda | reverse complement strand
TAACAATAAAAATAAAAGTAAAAATAGCAACAAATAAAATTAAACTAAATCTAAAAAACCATAAGATAAATAAAATAAAAAATAAACCCAAGAATAAATAGTAAGTATTAATTAAACAAGCCAATAAAATTAACTTTATAAATACATTAAATAAATCAATACCACTTAATCCTCCAATCAAATTAAATTAAAACTCAAGAAACCATAAATCTAAAAATAAAGAAGAATAATAATACTAGTAGTAAACAATAAAAAGAGGCTAAAGATAGTAATATGAAATAGTTAACGATATATAACTATATTAACATTATATATATTCGATAAGATCACTTAGGAAAGAATTCATCAATCGGGAAAAACGACAAGGAGAAACAGGAGGCGAAGGACGGGAGAAAATCCACAAGAAAACCACAAGATCAAGGAGGAACGGAAGGCACCAGGGAGAACGATGAAAGCACCCCAGACAAACGAGGGGGCGGGGGGAGGAAGGGGAAGAAGCACTAAGAAAGGGCAGGGATCCAACATCTACTTACCTTCCAACCATCATCTCTGTTGAGATTGTTAGGCCTTCGCTCAATTTCAATAGCTTCCCTCAATTTGCGATGATGGAACTGAGCAACTTTGGCAATAACTTTGGCCTCCTCTATACAGACATGGTGCTTGTTCCTTTCCACATGCTTGGAAATTTTCTTCATATTTTTTTACCTAGTTTATAAGATTAACTAGTTGCAGGGTGTGTTCCACTTTAATCTCTTGTGGGTCCTGTGATTTTATCATAATTTTCTAGGATGCATTATTTTCATAGGTCCTTTTATTAATTTACGTGGTGTTTATGCCTCTCCCTAGAGGGTTTTCTTCATCTCCTTTCATGTGGCTTCCCATTGATGACTTGGATACTATTCTCTTCAAATCTAAAATCTTTTGGGCTTTGAGGCTTGTAATTGTGAGAAAAGTGCCAAAGGAGTATAAGATCCTAGACAAAGAGTGCCTTAACTCTTATTCATGATCAAAAGGTATAGTTTATAAGTTTGCTTAGGGAATTGTTTCATCATTCCCCTCTAAGTTTAGGACATCGAATAAGATGCCATAATTTATAGAGAAAAAAGATCTCAATTCCATAATGATTTTTGTTTGGGAGAGGATGGCATGCTTGTTTCTAGAATGACTAAGATCCTTTATGTGACTCCCTTGATTTGAATGGTTTTGATTGGTGCAAGATGTTTCCGCTGCAGGTACCATTTATCATGTTTGTTATAGTCTACTAGGGTTTGTAGGAATTGTCCCATAAGGTCCTTATTAAGAGGAGGCAATCTATCAATTACTACTCCTCAACTTCTTAAATGTTTTCCGCTATTCTTCATAGTCCGAAGATTCTTGTTCTACATAATCAGTTTTAGTGCAACTTCTTGCAAAATACCTATATTGATGGTAATGGAAGTTGCTCATCACCATCTTGCTAAAGATGTTTCCCATTCTCAAACATTGGCACAATAGTCTTAGGAAAAACTTTTTCCAAATCTACCTCTACACAAATATGAGCATAGGCAAACATTTGATCTTTTGTTGTTTCACAATCTATATACTTTCCAAGAGCATTTCATGTGATTTCACAATCATTTCGTTCCAAAAATGTAATGGGAGGAGAGGAATCTTAGAAATATTTACAAAAATTTTGTACAGGTACATGTATAGAGAAATTAACACTAGTGCAAATAGGCTCTCAAAGGAAGGCATAAAACTATGTGAAAGCCATGGAGTTATACAAGAATTTGTAGAAGGGGATGTTATGGCTTACCAACTATAAGACTTATAAGCTTGCTATATGAAAAAGTGTTCATGTATTAGTTGAAGGTGTTTATTTATTTTTGTATAAGGTGTAAGCTCTTAGACTATTTATGGGTTTTAAGGACTATGATGAAAGTGATAAAGTACTTAATGAATGTATTAATGTTAATCCTGAATATAGATGCATTTTTGTTTCTGGGATGGCTTAAGTGGTTGGGAGGAATGTTATTAACCTCCCCACCCATGTTTAATTCTCTTAGGTGACATTTGAGCTCATAATGAGTACATTGATATAATTGTTTCACAACTTGTTATTGACTTACCTTGTATCATAAAGATTTAAAATTTACCCTAGATATTATCCTCAAAATAAGTGAAAGGATTCAAATATTTTCCATAAATGTGTAACCTAAACTAATAATAATTATACCAATCAATATATAACATAAATTTTCAATTTTTTATGATAATAAATCAAATAAATACATTGAAAATGACTATAGTATCTAATTAAATAATACACACACACACACACACACACACACACACACATATATATATATATACACAGTCAAGTCCCACTAGCACAATCGGTTGAGAATGTGCCTCGTTAGCAAGGTGACCCAATATAGAACCTCACAGGGGGTGGTTGTGCACTGTGCTAGGGAGAGGAGACATACTGAAAAATCTAGTTTGCTAAGGGTTGGTGTGGCTCAAGCTGAGTGCGATCCCCCAAGTGACTTTGATGGCTTATATGCCCCTAGTTTGCGACTCCTCAAGCCACGGGTCAAGCCTAAAGGATCACAGACAACTTGACAAACAAAAAATCTATATTTATTTTTCAAAAATATATACACGAAACCTTTTGCCGAGTCAAACATAGTATACTTATTTTTGAGACATCAATGATTTGGAATAAATAACTTAATATGGGATGGTGATCTAATTAATGTGACTTTTAATATATCAAATATTTGTTTTTTTCGTGTGATTTTGTAAATTTTAATGGTGTAAAGTGAGTTCTCTCGCTCTCCATGTTTGGAGAAGTCAAATCAGTGGTTTGGGATATATTTTATTTTCCTTTTTAAAATAAATTTTTAATCAAAATGAGTTTGAACATGATAATTTAATTTATTAAGATTAATTGTATTTTATAAAACAATATTTTAAAGCTCTCATTGCATCTTTGCAACCAATTGACCAGCATCCAATCACCATGAATCCATATAAACACCTCTACTAAGTCTAAGACTAGGACACTATTTAATTTATTGAGATTAAATTTTTTTTATTAAAAACAAATTATACATATAATAGAAGTAATAACAAATTGTTTTCATTACTTCTATTATATGTATAATTTGTTTTTTAATAAAATATAATTGTAGGGCCTAGAGCATGCCTTAAAATTGTTTTTGCTTGGCTAAGAGCCCCGTCTTCCTTGGATGTAAAGAAACAGGTTAACACCCCAAGACCCAGAGGCATCTAGAAGGAGTGATAGCTTTCCCCCTTATGGACCAACAATGAGTTCTTCTAGGTGGCATGGTTTTCCTTGAATAACAGTGATGTGTCAACTTGCATTCGAGCATAACATCCAATGATGGTTGTCCTCACTACTCGTTTGACAACTAAGTTATGATAGGTTTTCCCACCGTGTAAAAAATGACAAATTGTTTATTAAAATAATATTTTAAAAGATAAAGATTGATAAAAAGATGAATATTAATTTAATAAATTCAATATGATGAATATTTTTATTATAATATAATTTGATAGGGTGTTAATGGTTGTAGTCGAGATATTCCTTGTGTGTGTCGTCTAGTCACTAGCATGTATAGCAGTACAATCATAATGAATGCAAGTGTAAGGGAGTCTAGTCCTGCTTGGTTAACTTTAAGGACATGTTCTTGCAATTGTATAGCCAATGTTATGTGCACAATGGTGACAACACAGTTGAGTACCATCTCTAGGATGGGTTACTCTACATGTTGGATAAGTTATGTGTTCCTAAAGGTGGGCAATTGTAGTTGATTAGAGAGCCTCACACCTTCAAGGTTGCATGGAACTTTGGTGTAGGGAAGACAATGTCCAACTTGCAGAGGCATGTGTATTATCCCAAGATGCAAGAATGGGTAACTAGGTTCATAATATGATGCATGCTTTGTTGCACCAACATGCCTAGTAATAGGAAACATGGTTTATATAATCCCTTACCTATACCTACTCTTCCTTGGGAAACCATTTCCATGGACCTTGTGGAAGCTTTAACAACAACTAGGAAGGGACATGAATACTTGTCTGTGGTAGTTGACAGGTTCAACAAGATGTGTGTTCCAATGCCCTATAAAAAGGCCATTAGTGGGAAGTAGAAACAAGCTTGTTCTTTAGATATTTATAGGTGCACTTTGGGATATCAAAGAGCATAATTTTAGATAAGGACACGATATTTCTCAGTGCATTTTAAATTATATTGTTTGAGAATATGGACAAGAAGATGAAGAGGTCTACAACAATTGATCCATAAACAGATGACCAGACAGAAGTAATCAACATGAATTTGGTGCAAATTTTGATGGGTTACAATTAGAAGCATCTAAAGAATTGGGATGAAAATCTGGTATATATACAACATTTTTATAACATAGAAGTCCACACTTTTGCTGGTATGCCACCATTTGAAACTTGTTTTGGATAATTGCCACCTTCACCTTTGGATCTTACATATGGGCAGTAGGGATGAGTAAGGGAGGATATTATAGGGTTTGCCTCAAGGACAAAAAAAATTGTTGAGAATATCAAGAATACCCATCTATAGGTATAGGTGACACTAAATAAGTCATAGGAATAACATGAGGCTAGGCATGAACAACACAAAACAAAGAAGTCCTTCAAGGTGGGAGACAAAGTATGGTTGTAGTTGAACAAGGAGAGGCTATAGGGTCCCGGTAAGAAAATCAAGGCTTTAAAATATGGTCCCTTTGAGATATTGGAAAAGGTGGGAGATAATTCCTATAGACTCATTCGATTCCCATACATGCACATTTACTTAGTTGTGAATGTAGAGAATCTCTAACTCTATGAGCCTTCCATGTTAGATCAAGAAGAGTAATAGGTTCTCCCTTCTATAGAGGATTTGGCAACAGATTCTCAAGTAAAATTGACAAAGGATATTGTTTTTCATAAGAGGTCTATAGCTACAAAACAAGGGCAACATGGCCTTTGGTAGATTGGGTTGAAACGACAACTTCAAGGAAAGGCTAAATGATACACTCAAGAGAATATGGAGGACATATTTCCTCAGCTAATTTAGTAGAAGCTTTTAAGGACCAAAATCCTCCAAAAATTGGGATGTGTGATCTACATTGGATCATTATATTATTTTTCATCCATCTCAATGCTTTTGAAGTGGAAAAAATGGGCGAATTAGCTCACAAGACCATTTTTACCAGGAGTCCCTAGTTTGGTAAATTGGGATCTAAAAGCTTCCAGGAGCAGTGTAAGGAATCAAATGATATTTTTAGGAAAAAAATTCCACTTAAACACAATGCCTCTTTGTTATATTCTACACATAGAGACCTTTCCAAGGGTGCAAGAATCGCCTCAATCGAAGTCTGTAGTTGAATTTCTTATTTTGACCGCCATAATTTGAGAGGATGCCACCTCAACCCCAATTAGTCATGGAAAAGCAACTAGACATATGATCATGATGAAGAAAACTCTAGAAGGCTCAATATTATAGATCTATTAAAGGGTTTAAGGAGTCAAACCTAACAACTAGTAGGTTATCAGGTTGTGTTAAAACTAGGCCACTAGGAGGAAAAAGGGATTCCATTTCTATTCTAGGAATTTTTGTTCCGAGAGAAAACATAGAGGATTTGTGCACTTTAGAAACCCATAAGCCACAAGCATCACTTATTTGTACTTGCATCCATTTTCCATTCAGATAAAGAGAGCAATACAACCTCACCTTCCAACTGGGTTTTCTCTTAAAAGGGTTTCCCTAAGTATATCTTGTGTTCTTATGCTTGTGAATGATTGTATTTTTGTATGTTCTTTGTTTCCTCATTTTACATATTGCGTGCATGAAATTGTAATAATATAGATTTTGGATTTTTAAATATAATTTTATCAAATCTATTGTGACTAATTTTCTAATGGAATATCCATGGCGTTTTATGGATCAGAGGATGGCTCATTTTCAAATTATGGAAAAAATTGTTTGTCTTAGTGGCATATGAACCTCAGCCCACTAGTTTGGAAAATGATGATTTCCATCATGCTAATACAGAGGATGATGGGTTATTCATTATGGATGGACATTAAATGTTCAATGAGGTAAATTACGGCTCCAAAAAAACTAAATTTCCTAGGAGAATATGGAGACATTCTATGGATTAGCATTCCTATGAGTGCACCAACGGAAGACATTGCTAGTGTCTAGGTACCCTATTCCATAGTTTTCTATTTATATCGTTGTTTCAAAGTGCCAAGTTTCTCAATTTGGTTGGGTGGGTTAGTTATGACTGCACCCTGCCTTAGATTGGTTTATTGTTACATTACTCTAAGTAGTGGGAATAGGACTATCAGGCTAATTTAGAGACCTAAATTAGGACACAATATTCATGTCAATTAGGTGTTCGTAAACTTGGAAGCACACTACAATATATAGTGAGTTAGATTAGATTAGTTGTCACTTGTAGGTTGAATTAAAATTGAAAGGCAAAACTAAAGGATAATTCAAGGAAGAGTGAAACAAAATTCTATTATAATCACATAGGATTTAAATGTAAAACACACTCACTTGATTGATGAACACTTTGGATTGGGCATATACTAAGATTTATCACACAAATCAAAAGTTCTCTATGCAATCATGTTCAAGATATCAAGATCTCACTTAAATGCTTGGAAATGAAAATGGTCAAACACGTTTTTAATCCAAAGAATTGATCAATGCATTAGGGCCTTTCTTTCCATTGAAGGCAATAGGACACTCCAATAGTCTTTTAGTCAATCTATATTATTTTTACCCAGTACTAGTTAAGAGGTCAAGAATGCATTACAACCTTCCCCATTTGTGAGAGTGAAAATGGGACATCACTCATAGTCTTCTACTCATCCTTTTAGATAATATGTTCCCAAACCATCAATCTAATATAAGGAAAGCAATCAATGAAAGGAATGGAACTATGGTGTCTTTTAGCTCAAGGCCAAGTGGAAAGTTATCAAGAAAGTTAGGGCCTTCTTCATCGAGAAATATGGTGAACGACACTCTCGGTTCCTTGGTCAACTTTGCCAATTAGATTTTTCTTTCAAACAACAATTACTCTATGATAAATATGACTCATAAAAACACTTAAATCTACAACAAAATGTATATTCTATTGATGCAATATTGAATGAATATGGCTATTATGAGATACTAATGCAATATAGTGATATGTGGCTTGTAATGGTTGGTGAGCTCATTCTAAAAATTAGCTAATACAAAAATTAAAACATCATTCAAAGCATTAGAAATTAGATAATACAACCATGGTAAAAATAAAAGAACACTTAAAAACGAAGGTTTTAAAACATATCTACATTATAACTAAGAAAATTGTATTATAAACAACCTTAGATATGAATGTACAAATTATAACCAAAGAAAAATATGATAATAGACAACATTAAAAAGTAATTATCCATATTAATGCACGATAATGAAAGAGTGTACTAGCTTGAGTGGTGAGAGCCCTTCCACAACTTAGCAAGCACGCTTAACTTGAATCAGTGATTAAAAAAGTCAAAAGCACTCCATAAATTAATCAAAATGACTGAAAATAGATATGCAAATAATAACATGTATTGGCAAGCATATTTTTCTTGCTTTTATATCCAAAATATAACAAAGAACCTAAAAAACTTGAGAGATCTTAATTATTGTTGATTATGAGGATAAAATATGATAAATTTGACCTATCTAACCACTCAAATCGTGGAGCTAACCACGAAAAATCAGATTTGGGCATTTTTCTCTAACTGATGTGTGTTTTTCCTACTAGAGTATTGTCATTGAGCGGGTATCTTGCAACAATCTCAGCCCAAACGAACATGTCTTTTACCATATTGGGATACCTACAAGGAAAACCCATATCATCAAATTTACCCAACTCGCCTGCAAGTATGAAAAAGAAAAACAATATATAAATTTAGTGAAAAAACTACAAATTACTTTTACAATGCAATTATTAGCATGAAATTTCAAATATTAAAAATATCAATTAAATACCTTGGGGAAGTGTTTATATTGGAAAAATATGGGAAATTTTTGTCATGAATGGTTAAGGGGGGTATCTTTAAGGCCAAAGAAAACATAAAATCCATAGCAAAATTATGTCAAAAGTGAGGTCTGACAAGGACAAGGGAAGACATTTGGCTCTTAAGAACTTTTACATTACACTAGGATGTAGAGGAGAGAGATTTATGAAATTTTCCCTCTTGTTGCTTTTGATTTTTTCTATCTTCATCTCAAATTGAACTTAGTAACCATGACAAAAAGAAAACTCCTATAATTGGGGATTGTGGGAAAGTAAAAACTAGGTCTTGTACTTTACATGACCATGTCTCCAAGGAGTCTAATTATGTCACCTGCAATAAGAAAGATGTTTAGGAAACAATGCACCTCTTTTTTCCTAGGTTCCCTAATTTTGTTAAAATTTAATTAGAAGAAATGGAAGGAGAATTATATATGAAATTAAAGAAAAATTATCCAATGAGTATATTCAAGAGGAATTTGAGGGTTGCGACCATATTTTTGCATGAACTCACAACACCAAGTTCTTCAAAATTTCTAAAACTTACTAGTTAGTAAAGCCCCTCATTCCCCAATTCTTGGAGGGGAGGAGCCTATAATAGTAGGACACTCTCTGCATAATTGACATATTATATAGGAAATTTGCAGCAGCCTGTAATTTTGAGTTTGGGATAGAAACTGCAGTCACTTATTTTTTCAGACAAACATGACTCCATGGAACATAATGAGGACTCCCTTGGCTTAATGGAAACATAATCCAATCCCACCTATTTAGATGAATACACCTAGCCTTTTACTATTGCTTAAGATGAATAGGTGGAAATTAAGAAGCTAGAGGACTAGCCTATGGTTAAAAACTCCTTGCCACTTTCTACTCGACATATGAATCATTCCATATTATCTAGTTTTTATTTCAAGATATCAACTACTAGTTAAGACAATTATCTCTTTTTGTATATTGAACAATAAGTGGATAATTCCAAAAGATATGTACAAATATACTCTTATTTAGTGGGTATAAGGCTTGGTCTGTCTCGCGACAAGCCCCCACCAAGGAGATATATATTATTGCTATATGTATGTATATATGTATGTATGTATGAAAAATAACTAGTATATTGTATTAGAAAAATTTATATTGGCACACACATGATTACATAATAGTGACTGCAGAGCCAAATTTTTGATAAACCTTCATACAAATAGTCTGCTTTTAACATGTCTTCTGATGCAGGTGCAGAGATGGAGCAAAAAGTTCAAGGAAGACTGAACTGAGGCTCGCCAATGTGATGGGAGGTCACATGAAGATGCTGGGGAAGATTTCAAATGTTTTGATAGATATTTAAATTAGGATGTGAGAGGAAATATTTCCTAATGTAAATGTAATTAATGTAGCTTTAGTTTCCCATATTTGTGAGAAGGGGAAATGAACCATAACTTGTGACTCTTGGTTACCCATGTTAGCTTTCCTTATAAGGAAATGAGTATTTGAGAAGAAAATCAAGGTGTGCAGAAGTGTAGCAGTAGATAAGAGAAGCTCTAGCGTTAGGAGGAGATGCAGAGGATGAGAGGCTTGGGTTGCATAGGCCCACATTGTAGACATGGCCAATTTACTATATGTTAATTTTGCTTAATGATAAAATGTATTATGTGTGTGTATTTTCCTCTATCTATCTATTATTGATGAAGTTGTTTATATGCACTTATTAATAATCTGAAATGTGTTGAGAAATGTATCATGGTTCTATGCCTTCATGTTGAGTTTGGAGGTGTTGAGAAATGTCATGGTTGTATGCTTTTATATTAAATCGATATGTGTTGGTGTAAATGCATTTTGGGACTGAGTATATAACCACATGTACATATGGGGTAGAGATTGGGTGATGAAGTATTGTCTACATCATTGTCAGTTGATAGGTCGTGTGTAATTTTGGTTTGATCTCTATGTATTACTTACCTTTGAAAGTGTGGTCTTATCCCATAGAGTTAAATGAATAACTTGAGCATGGGAGCTCCATTTTGGTAATGTTCATTCGTGTTTGATTCTTGTAGAAAATTGTGTGGAATAATGCATGATTGTGAGTCTATGGATGTGTGCAATCATTGTTCGCATATGGTAGTGTGTATGAGAGCTTCTAAGCATGTTGAGATGGTGTATGTATGTCTGGAGATAGTGCCTATGTTGTAGTTGGTTAGGTATGTGTTGACTGTGTTGAAGATTGTCCAGACTATGAAGCTATGTTGTGTTTGCTAGTTTGTGCAACATATGAGTGGTTGTGTAGTCTATGTACGTTTGTTGGTTGATAACCCCGTGTGTGTGAGAGGTTGTAACTTTAGGTTGTGGTTGTATTTTTTTGGGATATTCTCCTAGTTTGAATAGTGATGTACATTATTGTGGTTGGTACATGGTAGTGTCACCTATTCATTGTAGAAGCCATGCCTGGGACCCTGTAATCTGTTGAATCAATTGAGATTATGCCCTATAGCTTTAATTGTTGTGTGTGTTAGTCATGCAGCGTCGATGTTGTGTTGTAATTGTTCCAAACCCATGGGGGAAGTGTCCTTTGTGTCCTAGAGAAAGGACTATGTGGGATTTACAGTGAGTAGAGTGTTGTTAGCCTATCACAAAGGAAAAGCATATCACCTCTATTTAAGATGAATCATGCCCTTTTAATTTGGGATTCAGACCATTAGTCGAGCGAGAGTGTAATTCAAAGGAAGAAAGGCATGTGAAGTTGTTAAGGATAAATTATAGAGTGTGGAGAATCAACCTTGTAGAGAAGCAAATCGATTTAGTCTCTCAAGAATGCGAAAGGACAGTTTTTGGGGTGCTACAAAAACATTTCACAGCACGTTATGAAAATATTTCGTAGCGCCTACAGTAAGACCATTTTGGGGTTGCTTATGAGGTTTTGAGACTCTGTTTAGACTTGTTAGTTGCTCCCTTGATGAGTTGAAGGCCATGTGAGTTGGGTTAGGTGAGAAAAGGGATTAAAAGGGGAGAGAAAACTCTCTCTCATGGAACTTGTAAAACAGAATCCAGATTTTATATTATGACTGCCCATTTCAAATAAATTTATGCATTTCCAGAATGTGGAGAAAAACAAAGTTGTGGGATTTTGTGTGGAGTATCCTGGGGTATTGGGAGACAACTGGGGAGACCTAGCATGTTACCATCAAGTGGTATCAGAGTTGGAAAAATCTCTTTAGATTAACATCTCATAGTGAAGGATACTTTGATGAATTTTGAGGTAAAATTATGCAGCATGAAATTAGGAAGTGATGGATGTAGGGATAGGTAGATTTATAATTTTTTCTTGAAAAAGAGTGCGTAAGCATAGTTGATGCAAACTATCAAGAATTCAAGGATTTGCAAGGATCAAGAATCTTGCTTGGAGAGGCTTCAGGGGAAGAAGCATAAGGGACCTTGGAAGAGGTAACGTAGAATTATAGGACAACTTGGTAGTGGAAAAAAAAGGGGGGGTTGAAGGGGGAAAAGAACCTTAGAGAAGTAAGTGAGTTGATTGCAGGGAAGTGAGATTCTCTTGGTTGGAGAGGAATTGGTTCAACAAAATTTGTGGAAGATGAGGTCTTGTGGTATATCTTATAAACATTAATTATGATGTTTATGCTAATTTAGGTCATTAAAAGAATTGTGTTTGCATGATTAATTGGTAGCATTTGTTATAGAAAGTAAGTTATGTCAAAGGAGAGGAGAATCAAATCACTTGGATGAAAAAATGGTGACAAAACTTGAAAAAAAAAACTAAGAAGAGTGAGAGGTGGAAGATGCATCAGCCAACAAATTTGAAAGTTAAGGAGCAAGCGTGCTCAAGGAAAGGTTCTACTACAGAGAACCGAGAGGAGAGAAGATACAAAGAGGATGACTTGGTATGAGTAACAAGTGGCATAATTGTTATAAAGAAAAGAAGGGCTTGTTCTATCTCACTAGTGGAAAAGGAGAATTGAGGAAGAGGAAGAGATGAAGATGAATATTATTAGTCATAGCAGGGGTTCAGAGGAAGGTCACAAGCAAAAGGAGAAAAGTGTCAAAGAAGGGAGTGATGAAGGATTTGAGAAGGATATGGTTGAGTTGGGATAGAAATTAATCATGTGAAACAATTGCTACAAGAAATTCATGATGACTAGAGTGATGGGCAGAAAGAATGGTGTTGAACAGGGAGGTCTGCAACAACAAAAGGATGGCAATAGTAAGAGGAATTCTACAACAATAGTTGTATGTTCAAGTGAAGATCGAACCAAGAGATGAGGATGATGGAAAGGAACCTTGTGGTTGAAAGTAAAGGAAGAAAAACAAATTTCATAGAGGAAGAAGGTGAGTCAATTACATGCAGAAGCCAGGAGAGTAGATAGTGCTCATATGAAGATTCTAGAGGAAGGAGTCAGAAAAAATATCGAGAGAAGACTAGGCTTGGAAGATATTAGTATGATATTATTGGGCCTCCAAAATTTTATCCTCTTTCACCCTCATTTCTATCATTGTACCATATTTTGTAGCTCTTTACCATCTTCTGCAGCTCCATAACCCTACATTAATACCATTTGTATGATTATATGGGTTTATCATTATTATTTTCCAAGTCATTTATTTTAAGTATTTTAAGAGAATTTATGATTAAATATTAGGAAATTAGCATATTTTCATATATATCTAAAGTGGGATGAGTTTTATGATGTTGTAGGCCTATTTGAAGATTCTAGAAGAGTCTTATTTGGCCACTCAACCACAAATTCAAATTATAATTTCAACTCATGAAGATTTTTGGAATATTTATATAAGATTTGGATCATTGACTAAGCACATTCAAAGGAGAAGAATCATGGATGTTTTGATATGTGTCTCCTAAATATGTGTGAGACGATTTGTATCTCATATTTTTAGGTAATTGGTTGTAACTAGAAGAGATAATTATATATTTAGGAGAGATTTGTGGATCTACATTTATTGATTAACTATCTTAAGTTTTTGTATAAATAAGAGTGCATCCTTCATTCAAAGGTGTTCCATCCAAGATACGAGATATTATCGAATAAAGAATAATGGAGAAGAAATGATTAATGTAATTTGCAAAGTGAGGATTGCAAGGAAGAGAGTTTAATTATTGTAATATCTTTGCAACTTTCTCCAACTTAATTTCATGGAATACATGTTGCTGCTTTGATCTCCAAGCTTTGATAATTGTTCAATGTGCTTTCTGAGGAGTGGAGGGCCCCAACCAACCGCAGCTTGTGCACCACTTTCCTTTGTTGTAAATATTGATGTTATTTATGCAAGTTTAGTTTAGTTTCTTTTATGTTATTTTGATTATATGTTTTTATGTTTATTTCATTAATGTTGTTTTGTTAACATTGATTTAATTTCCTTATGTTTGGATTGGATTGGAAAACTAGTAATATCACATTAGCAATCTCATAGACTACTAGATTAAATTACTTTTTCATTTCATATCTTAGATTAGAATTGTTGGTTTTCATAGAGCTAGTCTTTGAGAGAGAAAGTGATTGAGATAGAACATGCTTGAGAGAGAACATGTGCACTTGCTTTGATTATTTTCTTTGTAATTAGTTTCAAGTTTCTTGCATTAGATTAATCTATTTTGAGAAATAATCACCTAGTACATATAGTACACATAAACCTCATTAGTTCATGAAACTCAGGTTGACAATTTAATGACAAGGATTTAACTCACAATTAAATCACCCAACAAGTATTTATATACAGGTTGATGGAATCAGCTTGTCGTAGTGACTTATGTGCAGCTCACCGTAGGCAGAGAGAAGCTCATAGAAG
Organism: Pinus taeda; assembly: GCA_000404065.3. NCBI lineage: Eukaryota > Viridiplantae > Streptophyta > Pinopsida > Pinales > Pinaceae > Pinus > Pinus taeda. The sequence continues at coordinate 140,066 of APFE030429790.1, read as the reverse complement.
GAAGGTATTTTTTACTATTGAGGGTCATAGTAAAGGTTTAGAGAGAATCTATAGCAGATCAAGTCAGGACAAAATTGATAGAGAAGTAGTTGAAATTAAATTAAAATTAGAGATGATGAGAGGACTGCTACAGAAATATGAGGAAGGACAAGGTTACAAATGAAGTTTCCAGAAGAAAGTGAGATGGAAATTGTTGTAGGTGAAGTTGAGACAAAGATAGATGTTTAGTGGAGGAAAAACTCAAAGGAGTTGAGTTGCATCCATAAACACATGTGATGAAGCGGATGAAGATTTAATGAGCATCTTGAAGACAAAAAAATCAGCCAAGGATTGAGTTAGAGGATGAAATTGAAAAAAATAAAACAAGAAGGTATAGTTGGTTGGATGAAGAGACAACCTATGATGTATTAGCAAGTTTGAGTAGCTCAGAAACAAGAAAAAAAAATAGAGTTAACAAAGGAAGTGGTAGAAGAAGGTACAAGTTGAGTAAAGATCTGGTAAGAGATTTGTTTCACTGTGAAGGTGACAGTTGAGGAATGTGAGGAGATTTGCAATAGCATAGAGCAAGGAGTGCTTGTAGGGTTATAGAGAAGAGAACCAGGAAGATGCCAAAAGCCCAAACTCAAGAGAAGGTTTGGTGAGGTATCATGTAGCAAGGTGGAGACTTGTTACTGTATAGGCCTGTTGCAGCTCACGATTTGAGGTTGTCACGAGAAGACTAGAAGATACTAACCAGGAGGTCATATATTTTCATACCTTGGGAGTCTCAGGTAGGTTCATAGATGGAGCTCAAAGTTCAATAAAGATTGAACCGAGGCTTTTCAATGTGATGGGAGGTCACATGATGATGTTGGGAAATATTTCAAATGTTTTGATAGATATTTGCTTTAAGATGTGAGAGGAAATATTTCCTAATGTAAATGTAATTAATGTAGCTTTAGTTTCCCATATTTGTGAGAAGGGGAAATGAACTATCAATTATGACTCTTGGTTACCCATGTTAAATTTCCTTATAAGGAAATGAGTGTTTAAGAAGAAAATAGAGGTGTGAAGAAGAGGCATAAGTGCAACAGTAGATAAGAGAAGCTTCAATGCTAGAAGGAGAGGCAGAGGACGAGAGACCTAGGCTGCATATTCCCACATTGTAGACATGGATAATTTAATGTTAGCTGATTTTGATTAATGAGAAAATTTATTTATGTGCCTTTGTGTGTGTATTTTCCTATGTCTATTTATTATTAATGACATTGTTTATCTACACTTATTAAGAATTTGAAATGTGTTGAGAAAATTATCATGGTTTTATTCCTTCATGTTAAGTTTGGAGGTGTTGATAAATGTCATGGTTGTATGCTTTTATATTAAATCGATGTGTTGGTGTAAATGTATGTTGGTATTGAGTATAGAGCTACATGTGTGTATGGGGTAGAGATTGTGTGATGAAACATTGTCTGCATCACTACCAATTGATAGACCGTGTGTAATTGTGGTTTCATCTCCGTGTATTACTTACCTTTGAAAGTGTGGTCTTATTCCATAGTGTCATATGAAGAAATTGAGCATGGGAGATCGATCGTGGTAATTTTCATTCATGTTTGATTCCTATAGAAAATTCTTTGGAATAATGCATGATTGCGAGTCTATGGTTGTGTGCAATCATTGTTGGCATATGGTAGTGTGTATGAGAGATTTTGAGCATGCTGAGATGGTGTATGTATGTCTGGAATTAGTCCATGTGTAGTAGTTGGTTAAGTATGTGTTGATTGTGTTGAAGATTTCCCATACTGTGAAGCCATGTTGCATGTGCTAGTTTGTGCAGCGTATGAGTGGTTGTGTGGTCTACGTATGTTTCTTGGTTGATAACCTTGTGTGTGTGAAGTTGTAACTTCAGGTTGTGGTCGTAGTTGTTTGGGATATGCTCCTAGTTTGAATAGTGATATGTATTATTGCGAATAGTACATGGTAGTGCCACCTATGCATTGTAGAAGCCATGCATGAGACCATGTAATATTTTGAATCAATTGAGGTTATGCCCTGTAGCTCTAATTGTTGTGTGCATTAGTCATGCAACATTGGTGTTGTGTTGTAATTGTTCCAAACTTGCGGGGGAAGTTTCCTCTGTGTCTTGGAGGAGGGACCGTGTGGAATTTACAATAAGTGGAGCATTGTCAGACTATCATAAAGGAAAGGTAGAGCACCTCTATTTCAGATGAGTCACGCCCATTTAATTGGGGATTCAGACCATTGGTCGAGCGAGAGTGTAATTCAGAGGATGAAAGGCATGTGAAGTTGTTAAGGAGAAATTCTAGATCATGGATAATCAACCTTGTAGAGGAGAGTTAATATAGTCTCCCAAGAATGCGAAAGGATAGTTTTGGGGGCGCTACAAAAATATTTTACAACGTGCTATGAAAATATTTTGCAATGCCTATAGAAAGACCAGTTTTGGGCTACATATGAGGTTTTGAGATCCTGTTTCGACCTGTTGGTTGTGCCCTTGATGAGTTGAATCCCTTGTGAGTTGGGTGAGGTGAGAAAAGGGATTATAAGGGGAGAGAAGACTCTCTCTCATTGCACTTGTGAAGCAGAATCCATATTTTTTGTTTTGACTACCAATTTCAAATAAATTTCTGAATTTCCATAATGTAGAGAAAAATAGAGTTGTGGCATTTTGTGTGGAGTAACCTGGGGTATTGGTAGACAATTGGGGAAAATTGGCATGTCACTATCATCTTCTAACTAGGACAAATTGAAAAAAAATCCCATGGATGTTTATATGTAAATTATTTGTAAAAAACATCTCCATAAAACATTTTCTTTTCGTATCAGTTTATTAGGCTACAATATTGCTACCAGATAAAAGTTGCTTTGTGCCAAGAATTACCAAGGGAGTTGGGAAATTCAAGTCAAATGGTACTATGGGAGGGGAGTAGATTGAGTTTCCCTAGGACACTATGGGCACTGGAGATAAGGAAGGACAATATTCTTTTAGTTGCAATTCCTCTAATTGTCTTCTCAAGATGTTGATTTCATCGGCCTACCTATGAATCATGATTCAATGTTTAATCATAATCTCCATATTGGATGTGAGTTCCCTTACTAATTACTTTGTGCATAGACTGAGGGCCATGTACTTCTCTTGGAGCTCAAAGGCCTCCATATCCCATGATGTCATGAACCTCTTCTCACTTCTTTCACGTGTTTCCATGCCTTTTGATGATTGGAGATGTTTTCCCTCATCCTTTATCCTCTGCAAATTCTAACTAGAATGTTGATTATGCAACATCATAGTTATATTTTCTGCCCATTCAATGGCACAAAGGAACACCACAAATATATAAGAAATATGTGCATCTGAAAGGGGATCCTAGGGATATGCCCTTTTTAATACCTTTATTGTTCCATGTGCACTAAAGCATGATGACAATGTACCCAAATGAATGCATCGTAGTGACCCAACAAACTTCATGGTTGTAGGATAAGGTCTTCCTTGTATGTAGAGCTCACGGCTCCATAATTCCCACACCCAAGTTAACATTCCCTCTATGTCAAGGCTCAGAATGTACTACCCAATACATTCCACACAGGTGATATGAGGAAATGTTGCAGGGTATTTAATGCCTCCTAAGTGAGGTGATCATTCCATGTGCCAGGACCTGCTTCAAATTTGCTATCGACCTTGGCATATTACTCTCCAATTGGAATCCAAGTTCCTTTCTTCCTTCAATAATGGGATCAAGTGGTTTTGAGTGGAAACACTCACCCACAAGGCTCCATGGGGTCATATAGTGGCTTGGTTTGCTAATGCATATGTTGTCGCATTTGGATCATGAAGGACATGAATGGATTTCAGCTTCAAAACTATGCTTGTGTTGAGTTTGATTCTGTTGTAAATCAATTACAAGGAATGTTGCCTAGTTTTAAGTGGTTGATGATATTGTTTGAATCCCTTATCATAGTTATCATGTGCATTGGAAATTTTTTAGATAACTTAATACCTTGCAACAAAGCATACCACTCTACTTGATTTTTTGAGGCTATGTCTAGGCTCCTGGAGTATGATATTTCAACTTGTCATCTAGGGCTAAAGATCACATTCCCACCCATCCCCTGCACCTACCACCCTATTTGTGTATATAATATTACTATTTGACCATAATTTAGATTTTGTGTGTGTTTGTATGTTGTTTATTGTGATGAACTTTTTATTTTAAAATTTTTCTACTCTTCTTCTTTTTATTTGTTTTCCATTGTTCTTCATTGTTCAAAGATTTTTGGTTTATGAAGACATTTTTAGGGAAATTCCTTGCAAACTCCCATATCTACCTATACACAAAGACAAGCACAGGCAAACATTTAATATTTTGATGTTGCAAAATCTATATACATTGCAAGACAATTTCCTATGGATCTCATAATGATTTCACTCCAACAATGCAATGGGAGGTGAGGAAGTTGGACCCAGACTAGAATTGTTAGAGGAATTCCTTTCTCCATGTTGAACTCGGGTATCTTATAGTTCATACACATCCCTATAGTCCCAAGTAAACAAAGTTTTCTTCAAAATATAAGACCCTAATGCTCTTTGGTCTCAAATAAAAAGGCTAACCTTTGCTCGTAGAAAAAGAAAGTCATTTTGATTTTGATCAAGGGCTCCCAAGTCTTCTAGACCCAAACCACCATTACTTTTAGTGATAGCCTTAACCCCATAAATTTCCCGATTAATACTCTATTGTCATATTTGGCATTGGATTGGGGATAATGTTACTTCAAGGATCTCATATAAGTTCCTAGCGAATTGAGTTGTTATTGTTTTCGCAGGTTTGCCCAAAGTGGCAGTTAACAATCTTAAGGATTTTATGTTAGAAAGAGGAGGGGAGCTACTAATCCTCTTGGTGGCCTCTACCACTTCTAAAATTAGATCCTCAAGAGGGTGAGGATGGGGTTTTTATAGAGCTCATTGTTTTTGGTATCAAAATTATTTTAGTAAAGTAAGAGGTTAAACACAAAAATATTCCTTTGGGAGAAACATTAGGTAGTTGTGAATGGAAAAAAGGTACATATTAGATTTTTGTCCAAGTTTGATTTTGAGAAAAATAAATCTACACTAGTTGTGCCTCTAAAAAAGCTCGTGTATCCCAATAAAAAAATTATATGGCCTTCAATAGCCACAAGTTTGCTCAGTGTTTAATCCAACATCAAATGATAATTTAACCATTATAATAGGACGTTTTAAGCTCACTGTGGATTTTCCCTTGTTATAAATTCGTTATATCTAATAAATCCGATGTACACAAATATCATATTGCTTCCTAGTTGAATAGATAAAAGAAATTTTAGGAAGGTTTACAAAGATTATGTACATGCAAAAATACAGAAAAATGAACACTACTGTAGATAGCAATTAAAGGAAGATCTATGTAAAATCTAGGCAATTATATTGGAATTTGTAGATGGGAAGGCCATGGCCTACCAACTATTGCAACTATAAAATGTATGGGCTTACTTAATGATGCATGTGTTCTTGTATGAGCTAAAGGTGTTTATTAGTTTTCATGTAAGTTTTGAACTCTTGGACTATTTTTGGGTTTAGAAAGACTACGATAGAAGTGTTGAAGCACCTAATGAAGATATTAGTGTTCATCTTGAATATTAATACATTTTTTGGGGAAAAAAATGAATCTTTAGTCAATTAGGGTTAGCTCAAGTGGCTGGGAAGTGTGTTATTATCCTCCCCACCTTATTTCAATTCTCATAACTAAGAAGTTCAACTCATGATGAATATATTGGTATGGCTTTGAGCCTTATACTTAACTAGCCTTGTGCTCTGGAGATTCTAAGGTTGACCTTGAGTATCGTCCTCAAAATGAATGGAAGTATTCAAAAAGTATTGCGTTGAGAGGTGCTCTATAACCTAGTATAGGGGAGATGTTTGTAATGTAAAGTAAGTAAGTTTGTCAACATTTTTATATATCACATTAAAATATATAACATATAAATAGTAGTCACAAATTAAGATACATTTTACCATATAAATTAAAATAATGATTAAATAATCCTATTTAAATTTAATTAAATGGCATATAAAATTTAATACTTAAAATATAACAAGATTCTTAACCATGAAAATTAGCCCCCATTTTAACATGGATATTATTAACTTCTAAATAACCTGCTTATCAGTACAATATGCTCAAAAACCATAAATAACATTTTTTTAATTGAAACTTAATACTTGATTTGTAAGTGTATATTTTCATAGCCCTTAATCATTTTTCTTCTATAGAAAGATTTAAAATAATAATAATAATATAATAATAATAATAATTGTTATTATTATTATTATTAGACACATTGTTATGTGTATGCATATTGATCAATCCAACTCAAAATATCAACATAAATATTTCAGGATCATATACTACATTTACCCCAATATACAAAATTTCAAAAAGCTCATCCATCAAGAGCACATGCAGAGTAGTTCTAATAAAAAGAAAACTATGATAACCAAAAACTGCGTTGTGCAATCATGTCATGTGTGTTGGCTCATAAATATGTGCAGATAAAAGAAGAAGTAACAACCCTTAGTCACGTTGATATAATTTTATGGATATATGTTGTGTGTGATTTTACTTAAACTTATAATATAACAAGGTTCTTAATCATGGATATTCACCCCCATTTTATCATGGATATAATTAACTTATAGATAGGTTTTGTTGCAATACCAAGAGCCACTACCATGGCTTATCAATAGCTCTTTCCCACAAAACATAACTCATTTCAAAACCAAAATATTTTATAAAAGTTTTATTTTATTTTGTTTTATAACATTTTTAAAATCAAATCTAAAAGCAAAAAGGTATGGGGGAGATGTTGTAGTGGTGAAAATGTTTGTAAACATTTACATGTGGGCTCAATTAAAAATAATAAAGGTTAAAAATAATTGCCTAGAGAGGTGTTCTCCCACTCAATCTATTGAGACTTTGTAATGTCATGTAAACATTTTGATTCAATCAAAACAAAATAAAAATTAAAAAAATAAAACAAAATATAATAAATTATTCTGCCAAGAGATGTTGTATAACCTAGTATAGGGGAGATGTGTATAATGTAAGTAAGTAATTTTGAACATTTTTACATATCACATTAAAATATATAACATATAAATAGTGGTTATAAATTAAAATCCATTTTACCATATAAATTAAAACAATTATTGCATGGCAGCATAACGATATTTAAATTTAATTAATAGCACATAAAAATTTAATACTTACAATATAGCAAGATTCTTAAAAATGAATAATCACCCCATTTTAACATGGATATTATTAATGCTCCCTGGACTAAGCTTTGGAAACAAAAATACGTCAAGTATTGGCAGGAGAAGGATCACATTAGAATGTCAGGGCAAATTAGGGGCTCCCATATCTGGAACCTTGCCTGGGAAAATAAAAGGATTGTTCAGCAACATTGTTTCTGGGAAATCCGAGCAGGGAACCTAGCTTGATTTTGGGAGGACCACTAGCAACAAGAACCCAACCTTTATAAGAATGAATTAGCAGCTCTCAAGAGTGACATAGATAACAAAGGGCTACTTTTGGTAAAATACTTCTGGGACCAAGAAAGGAATAATGAAAAATGGATTAATTGGAAGGATCTGGGATACAGTGATGAGAGTCCTCTGAAGGCCCAGGCAGTTGCTCGCACCCAGGATCTAGAGCATAGAAGGATTCTGGTTTCCTCCTTACCTGACCAATTAAGATGGGGAAATAACACCACATGTAATTTTAACCTCAAAGAGGCTAAACCGGAAGTCACAGGATTTAACTTTCTGAATCCTGATCAAGTCTAGAAGAAACTATGGTAGAGCCCCCACTGGATGAAAATAAATTTATTTATCTGGCTAGTTCATCAAAGGAAGATCTTAACTTGGGAGAATCTCTTAAAGAAAGGCTTCATTGGTCCTTCCAAATGTTACCTCTGTGGCTCACATGAGGAGACGATGGAACACATTCTCAACCTTTGTCCTTTCACATCCAATGTGTGGGACTAGGTGGCCTCGATCTTTAGACAAATTGATAGGGACAGACTCAACATATCCAACACTTTGAAGAACTGGAAGAAGAACTTCTTAGGGAATGATATTATTAATAAAGCCTGGATTCTGGTTCCAGACTTTGTTATCTAGAATGTTTGGAAAGAGTGCAACAGTCGGATCTTTAGAAACAAAACAAGCAAGCCCCAACACATAATTGACCAAATTCTAAGGCAGCTCAAAGATACAGTAAGAAGCTTGTTGAGGACACTTCCTAAGGATCCTCCTCTACCCCAAGAGGCGAGTATTATACTTCATTTGGGTCTCCAGCCCATAAGCCCACGGGGAATAATAAATCGAGTGAGCCAAACAAATACAGATGTTAACATTTGGAAGCCTCCTCCTTATGGTTTCTTAAAGGTTAATATAGATGGAGCTTCTAAGGGCAACCCAAGATTAGTTGGCTTTGGGGGTGCCATAAGAGATGATCAGGGGAAAATAAAGAATATCTTCCATGGCCACTTGGGGAAGGCTACTAATAACATGGCAGAGCTCATGGCATTAGAGCAATGCTTGGAAATCCTGGTGGATTCAAATTCACATAATGTTATCATTGAAACAGATTTGGAATTGATCATTAGAGTGACCAAGAAAATATGCAATGGAAATTCTCCAGATAAAGTGTCAAAGCATTGGAAGCTTTTGCAGGTCTTTCACCATATCTACTCCCACCTGCAAACCCTAAAAACTGTTAGATTTGTCCATGTGAAAAGGAAAGCTAACATGTTAGCAGATCATTTGGCGAATGAAGGAGTCACCAATAGGGACAGGGATTCTTGGCATGCTTGAGATTTCTTACCGCCAGGCAAACTGTGGGAGGATTGTCTCTATCAGGCGAACATAGATATGGCTCTATGGATTAACATGATGGATTGAAGGGGTCTAGGAAATAGGCGGGAGGATGGAGAACCCTAAACCGTCTTCCCTTTTTTATTTTGGCTGCAATCCAAAGCTTTGTTTTCTTTCGGTCGAGTGGCGAAAGGACTGACTCGGGAAGTACCACAGGTTTGGTCGTCAATTTTTATATTTCTTAGATGGTGTTTGACAGAGAATATGGGAGGAAGGCTCAAGAACTGCCCATCGGACTAGATTAACGGTTTTCGCTTAGCGAAAAGAGCACACATGCTTTTCCGCGAGACAAGCGATTCAAAAACCACAAGTGGTTTATCGGGTGGGGTCCAAGTCGTTTCTGGTTTTTTGAGGTTGGCCCCCAATTCCACTCTTTGTGTGACACATTACGGAGAGGAGGTGAGAGAAAACCATCCCCATCGGGTGGTTAACCCTCGCGCTACTTGTCCGCTCGATATCTACAAAGACCGTCAAATCCAATTTGGGTGATAAACGATGGAGATTTGTTGGTGTTAGTTGATTTGGTGTTTTGGACTTGAAAAAGTTTAGAGTGATGGGCCTTAAGTTTTCATTGAGTTCATAAGAAAGTTTTAAGTGAGGTTTATTGTTGGCATTTTTGTGGGCCCTCGACGGGTCTTTTGTGGCATTTTTGTGGGCCTTGGTTTTGTGGACTCGTCTTCCAAGGAGTTCAAGGTTCATTTGGTGCACATCAGTACGACCAGATGGTCGATTGCTTTCTTTTTTCCCAAAGTGTTTGGCTGGATCTCACCGGTTTTCTTGTTCAGGCTTCTCATGGTTCTGGGTGCGTGGTCGGATTTTGCTTGCCCTGCCATCTGTTGAACTCTCACTCAGCGGGTGCGGCTACATGTAAATTATGTATTATTGGCTAGATTAATAGAAGGTCCTACTCTTACTTGATCAAATAAAAAACATGGATATTATTAACTTCTAAATATGCTTTGTTACAATAATATGGCTTATCAATACCACAAGCTCAAAAACCATAAATAACATTTTTTAAATTAAAACTTAATATTTACAATATAACAAGATTTTTAACCATAGATATATTCACCCACATTTTACCATGGATATCATTAACTTGTAAACAGACTTTGTTACGATGTCATGGGCCAGTACCATGGTTTATTAATAACACTTGCCCAAAAAACATAACTTATTTCAAAATAAAGATTAAAAAAAACTATTCTAATATTATTTTTAAAATTAAATCTAAAAGCAAAAAAGTATGGGGGATGTTGCACTAGTGTAAATGTTTGTAAACATTAACATGTGGGATTAATTAAAAAATAATAAAAGGTTAAAAGTAATTTCTTGGAGAGGTTTTCTCCAACCCAGTAGATGTTAAAAAGAAAATGTTTATGGAGAAATTGTGTGAAAAAATGGATGAAACATATTATGCTTCACGTGAACCCTTCACCCATCATAAGGGAAAAGAAGCAAAAAACATAGGTGAAGAGAAAGAGACCATTCCTTTAAAATTAAATTTTAAAGGGTGCGAGGAGTGACGTTACAAATTAATGAAAATGTAAATGTTTTATTATTCCAAAAAATATATTGTGTTGCAAAATGGATGAAACGTTTGATTGAACCTTTCACCCATTCATCAGGGACATGAAGCAAAAAACATAAGTGAAGAGAAAGAGACAATTTCTTTAAAATGAAATGGTACCGAGAGATGTAAGAAATTAATGAAAATGTTTTATTATTCCAAAAAATATAATACTAAAAAGACTAATGGGACCAATATTGTTACAATGAGTGATTAATAAATAAAGAAATATATAAAATAATAATTGTTATTGGAATATAATTGTTATTATTGAAATACTTATTGGCAAGAGGCATGGTATTCCGTATTCAATTTAAATGAAATGGTACCGAGAGATGTAAGAAATTAATGAAAATGTTTTATTATTCCAAAAAAATATAATACTAAAGAGACTAATGGGACCAATATTGTTACAATGAGTGATTAATAAATAAAGAAATATATAAAATAATAATTGTTATCGGAATATAATTGTTATTATTGAAATACTTATTGGTAGGAGGCATGGTATTCCGTATTCAATTTTTCCATTGAGTGCCTCTCAGTTTGTCTTTGACTAAAAATTTACATCGCAGTAACCTTGGGAGTTCATTTTTTATTATTATTTAAATTGATTTATTTGTAAAGTGATTGGTTGAGGTCTTATTATGGACTATTTAGTAACTTCAATCTCTATTAGTTACTAAATTTTTGTTTTTTGTTTTATTTCCTTTTTATTTAACTTTTTGAATTTTTATTTTATTTAAGATAAAATTTTAACGGAAAAGATCAAAAAACAATTAAAACATATTTTTCAATATAGATTTTTTTTTTTTACTTTTTAATTTGACTTACACTGTTTTTTGTCTTTTTCTAAAAAATTCTATTTTTTTTAATTCCAATTATATTATTTCTTGTTTACCCATAGGTTTTATAATTGATAACTACTATGATACTTAGTTATTAGTTTCTAGAATCTTGTGAACATTTCTTTCCTAATTTTATTAAGAAAGTTTTATTGATGTATAGTTACTAATTTTTAGGATCTCTTGAGCATTTTTTTCATAACTTTGTTGAATTTATTTTATTTAGGCATAATTTTTCTAAGTTATGCCTCCAAGTATATCAAGAATTCAGGAAATATATTTTATAACAAGAAATTGAATTCAAGAATTCAAGAAGTTTTTTTTAATCCTTCCGCGTGTCTTGATTAAGATACCACTTTGAAGTTCCATATTCGGCTTCAAGTCCTTGGAGATTGCTTGGCATTTATTGGGAGATTCGACTTCGATTTCTCATTTCTTACAACTAGTTTGTTAAAGTTGTTTTATCTTTCCTCGAATCAAACATATAAGATTGGCCTGAGTTACCATGCAAAAAGTTAATATGTGAATTTTGTTAAAGCAGTTTAATGTATTTCAATTTTATTCTTGGTTTTATTCAAAGTGACTATGTAAAATTCATCCATTTTAATACTAAATCACAAATCATAGAAAAAAATATAATATTTAGAAAATATTTGAAAATGGCTAATCATATATTTTATTTATTTTAATATTAAATTTTATTAATCTTTTTTTCACTATAGGAAAATATTTTTAGGAAGTAATTATTTTGATTAGAAATTAAGTGTTTTGATATTCCATCTATAGTTACTAATGATTTAATTTATATAACCATGCTAATCATGATTTAGTTTGTAAATTAATAGTAAAATAATTGTTATTACGAATTATTCATAAATATTAATTAACTTGTTTTTAAAATTTAATTTAAAAAATGATTTAATACTAAATCACAAATTATAGATCATCCCAACTCCATTTTTCTCTGCAAAAGAAAGAAGTCATGTTTAAAACAGACAGCCATTTGAGAGGTAAGCATTTCAAATTTTGTTCCATATTCCCATGCCTTCACTGCCACAAACGCAACTGCATTCAACTCTATATCAATCATGTACAACATGAAAAGAAGTCATGTTTAAAACAGACAGCCATTTGAGAGGTAAGCATTTCAAATTTTGTTCCATATTCCCATGCCTTCACTGCCACAAACACAACTGCATTCAACTCTATATCAATCATGTACAACATGAACTTTGTAGGAGACAATTGGTTGTGCAAAATATGTTTCTTGGAATTGATATCTCATTGAGTTGAAACTAAGTTTCTCCATATCAATTTGAACCAAACACTACTAAAGAAATAAAGTTATAAAGCTTCATTAAAACCAATAACGTAGAGCGCTCACCAAAAAGAAACATTTTAGCACAACATTTTCACTTTCATTTCTATTTTTTTATGAAGCCTTTATTGATCATCTCACATCTTGTCTAGCTACAAGGTAGCACTTGTTAATATTAGAATGTGATGATGAAAGACATATAAATATAATTAGCCTGACGAAGACTTTGGTCCCCGGAGGGTTCAAATCCTCTCTGGGTGAACAATGTAAACATATGTAAAATGTAATTTGCCACCAGCCTACGCAAAAAAGACGTATAAATGTATTATAATTATAACTATTTAATATTAAAATAATTAGCAATTATAATTATTAAAATTGAAATATTAGTTAACTTAATCTTAATTAATTAACATTATTTTAATTACGAATAGTCTAACGAATAGACGAAATGGATTTTTTCACGACATTTTTTGTTGTTGTTAATTTTAAGGGTGTTGAATGGGTTTATGCATTGAAAAATGTATTATAAAGAACACAAAATCACAATCTTTCTTGAAATTGTATAGGTAGATGAAAAAGACTATTTCATCTATAAGTTAGACTATGGATAAAATAATTAACATTACAATATTAATATATTAGAGTAGGACCAACGTTTGTTGAAATAAATAAAGTGTTATGAAACATTTTCTCCATAAACATTTTTTTCTCATTATGAATTACAACTGTGGAAATTTGCATTCGAAAATGTAGAGATGTTGTAATGTCCAATAAACATTTTGACTGAGTTAAAAAAATAATAATGATAATGATAATTATCAATAAAACATTATGACTTGGGTCAAATTACATAAAACTAAAAAAAAAAATTGAAATATAAAATTAATAATTATAAATATAAATAATAATAAAACGCTTAGATCCATCTTAACTCTGAATCTACCATGTGTCAAGAGATCAAATCTCTTTAGATGCAAACCCCTTTTAGAGTGAGAAAGAGATTTGAGGAATACAAATAAAAAAAATAAAATAGATAGCTAATCATATAATTATATTAATTAAAATAACAATAAAACCAACCTAGATCCTCTTAAACTTTGAGTCTCCAATGTCGAGAGGATCAAATCTCTTGAGATGAAACCCCTTTTAGAGTGAAAAATATTTGATCCCTCTCAGCCCTTGGCAGATCTGGAGTGAAGATGGATCTAGAGCGTGCGTAAACATGTAACCTAAAAATAAAAAAGCAAACCAAAAAAAAAAAAAAAACTTACACTTTACAACTAAAAGCAAAGCCAAAACAAAAAATTACACTTACACAATATTTTCCATATAATACAACAAGCAAATGATTAAAATAACTATAATATTAAATAATAATAAATAAAATTAAAATATATTTCTTAAAATGTATAGATGTTATTCATGAGGCATAATATAGATGATGACAATAGTATTATGTTAAGGCATTCTATGATGTAAAGGTCATTGGTCCAATACTTTGTGGGCAAAAATCCAACCATGCTAAGGGCTAACCCAGGTTGGGTGAGATCCCTGAGTGATATTGACAACTTAGATGCCCATAAGTCAGGGCTACTCAAACCATAGGTTAATCATATGAGTGATATCAAAACTCGCATAAACTAGTTGTATACCTAATTTTTATTCTTGAGACATCACTATTTTGAATCATAACTTCCTATTTTTTATTCTTGAGACATCACTATTTTGAATCATAACTTCCTATTTTTTATTCTTGAGACATCACTATTTTGAATCATAACTTTAATATGTGATGATGATCAGTTAAAGTGGGATTTGATTGCTGGAGATGAACTCTCTGGTAGAGATGTTTTAATGTCTTGTCCTATCTTGTAAACATTTTGACTGGGTCCAATTACATAAACAAAATAAAAATAAAAATAAAACAAAATTTAAAAATAAAATAGAATTGTTGAATTTAAGCTTCTATGATCCATATCAAGTTTTTGAGAAGATTTCTTTTGCAGAAATCACATTATAATACTTTTGTTGACGTGTTTCGAACCAACGAATGTGGTTTCATCTTCAGGACAAGTTGAAGAATCAGATCATGGTTGCATGTTAAATAGGGAACGCAGATCTTCTAACGGCTATATTTGGCTAGGAAACAACTGCATGTTAGATAGGGAGAGCATATATATTTGACTAGGAAACAACTGCATGTTAGATAGGGAGAGCATATCTTCCAACGGCTATATTTGACTAGGAAATGGCTATATTGGATTGGGCAATTTGACTGAGAAACAACTAAATTTGACTAGGAAAAGTTATTTTTGTTATAATTATTACCAAATTTTTTGTTATATTTATTACCAAAGTTTGAATAAAGGTAAAGTTTGTATTTAATAATCAAGAGTATGAATCAATTAGTTATTAATAGGCCTATTTCTATAATTATGATTATATAAATAAATGGTTTGTTAATTATTATGTAGGTTAGTTTTGTTATATTTATTACCAAAAAAATGTAATTGTTTGAAATGATTACCAAGATCACTAAATCAAACATTAGTCATTAATCTGATTGAAAAAACCATAATTTTTATTTTTTATAATTAAAAACTTAATCATAATATGGAAATATAAATAAATATATATGTATATTATGAATTAATTATATATATAATATAAAAATCAAAAATCCCTTAAAAACATAATATAATATGCGAATAATATTAAAATATATATATTCTGAATTAAATGATGATGATGATGATAATGGATGATGATGATGATGATAATGGTTAACGTCCACTGAGACCAAACTTTGGTCTATTGGACCTAAAGAAACCACTTATTTAGTTTGATTTAAGATTTTATTCCTATGCTCAAAAAGCTTGGAGAGAAGCATCCCGAGCTCACTTTGATTTTGACATCGTAAAAGGCTAGGAAGGTCAGTATTGCAACAAATATTTTGAAACTGAGATCTAATGTGGTTGTACACGGGGCACTCTAAGAGGAAGTGATTTTCATCCTCGATGTTCGTATTCTCATAGAGATGGTAGAACCTTTCCATCCATGGTGTTTTAGGAACTGCCCAACAACCCGTTTCATTATGGAGCTCATGAGAGTTCGTTCTAATCTTGACTATATTAATTTTCTTCTTTGATCTAGTTAAAATAGAGAGATACTTTTGATCTTCTAGGGTGGGGTTGATGACCTCCTTATAATATATTAATTTTCTTTTAGCTTCTAAATCTTTCTCACACCACATTTTTTTTCTTTGAACTTAGAAGTAACAATATTTTTAATGTTATTAATGTTTTGCAATGCAACATTCTCGTCGATCTCCCAATGGTTTAAACAGGCCTTGGTGTCTTTATACCAACCTTGTCTAAGCCTTAGGTGGTTTTGGCTGGAATTTAAAGTTAGCTTAGGAAGTCTATGGTCTCCTATGTTATTGAGTTTGTGCTTGTACAACAGAAGCCTAGTCATAGCGAGGATCTCAATAGGGGAAAGACCCACTTCTATAAGGAGAATTGGATAGGGTGTGTTACTTTTAATTTTGAGGTTATACGTTATAAAATGCTTCTAGATTTGCTCTTTCTCCAAGATTCTCTAGAGATGCTACAACCCCAAACCTCACATCCATATAAGATAACCGGAGTGACTAAAGTTTCAAAGAGGAACTTCTATCCCACATTACGAGGTTTGTCATTTTACAATTATTTTCAAGACCAAAATAAGCTTCCCCCCCCCCATTAATCCTTTTCTCAGTGCTATAGTTCCAGTTGAACTTGTGATGAATATCAATTCCTAGGTACTTGTAGGAAGACACTTCCTCCATGTTATTATTGTCATACATAAAATTAGCGTAATTGTCCTTATTGGATTTGATAATCATAACTTTTGTTTTGTCAGTGTTAACAATCATACCCATGGTAGAGCATAAATCCTTAAGAAGTATAAGTTGCTTATCAAGATCATATGGGCACCTGGCGAGAAGAACAATATCATCAGCGTAGAGAAGAAGGATGATGACTATCCCAGCTAAGATTGTGCAGCACATCCTGTTTCCTCTAAACAACCTTCTAGCTTGTCGATGTAAATGCCAAATAGGGTAGGGGAGAGGGGGAAACCTTTTTTAACTCCAATATTACACTTAATATCTTTCGACCACCCCTCATTGCTCTTTAACTTGGCAATTACATTCTCGTATAACCTTATAGCGGCAACTCTTAACTCAAAAGGAACCTTTAGCTCTTCTAATATGTTCCAAAGGTTATTTCTAGGAACTATATCAAAAGCCTTTCTAAAGTCCACAAAGCAACAAAAGAGAATGGATTTATCATTGCGGCATTCCTCCACAATGATCCTAAGCGTAATGAGGTGTTTTGTTGTTGAGTGTTTCTTTCTAAAACCCGCTTGGCCTTTAGCTCGCTTACCTTCATTTTCAAGCCATATGCTCAACTTCCTTTCCAAAATAATACCAAATAACTTGGCTGGGAGAGGGTTGATCATAATTGTCTGATAATTAGAGGGGTTATTTGTATCCCCACTTTTAAAAATAGGGATAATGAGGCCTTGAGTCCATGGTTTAGGGAACCCTTGCTTGATTTCTTGGTTGAAAAGCTTGTGAATGGGGCGGATGACGACAGAACCTCCAATTTTTAAGATTTCCACCTGGTAACTTTCGATGTCCTTAGCTTTCCCATTAGCCAAGCGATTAACCCCAAAATCAATGTCTTCTAATGAGAAAACTTCTTTCACTGTGAGCAGGGTTTCAAAGTTATCCATGACATTTGGAGATTCATAAAGCTTTTTAAGATAGGAATTCTAGTCGTGTAAAACAATTTTACTATTATCTTTAGTTTTCCTAGTTAGAATTTGCCTCCAGAATTTCTTAGGAGCTACCTTAGAGAGGTGTAAGAGATTCTCTTGTCTTTTAAGAATATATTGATTTTTTTTTCCTTTTAGTTAGGGCTTTGTATATTTTTATCTTGCCAATTTTAAGAGATTCATCAACAACTTTCTTAATTGCTCTCCTCGCACTTTTACAATCTTTGTCATACCATGGGTTGGTTTTGTTATTTCTTTTATTACTTGAAACTTCAATTGAGAACTTGTTAATAGAATATGAGAGGGTTGTAGTAAAATTATGATACAGATCTTCTATGTTGTCTATACTAGATAAAGGAAGCAAATTAGTTTTTAATTCATTTAGAAAGAGATCTTTTTTTATTTCTATCAAAGGTTAACTTCTTTTGGCTATAAGGATTATCTTCTATGGGATCTCTATGCATGACAAAATTGAGAGTTATAAGTAAAGGCCTATGATCAGAGTTAGGCTCATGCTTGTTTAACATGTCAAAATTTGTTATTTCGTTGTATAAAGGGAGATCGGAGATAACATAGTCTACCACACTGCTACCAAGCCCATGGATGCAGGTCATCTAGCTAGAATTGGGCCACTTCTTTAGACCATAGCAAATTATGAGATCCTGAGCACTACAAATCTTGACTAGCTTCGACCCAAACAAATTCTCCCCAAGGTCTTCAGAACTCCTTTTATACCAGCTAGCCAGAGGAAGGTCTTCATCTAACCAAAGAGGATTAGGGTTGGAATGATTTCTTAGAAAAATAGCCTGGTTGCTTAAAGTTCGAGCATTAAAGTCACCTATTAAAAGGATATTTCCTTCATTCCTTATGCTAGAAATATCATTCTCTAAACCATTGTTAGGACTATTTTTATCTAGATTCTTTTTCTTATAGAAGTTACAATTGATGGGGGGGGGGGGGGGGGGGATAAGATTGCTACTGTAGTCATTTTCAATATAGTTAGTTGGTTATTATCAGCTTTTCTTGTTATCTTTAAAAGAATGGTAGATTAATCCAGACTATTTATTAATATTTAAAACTAAACAATAACATTATATTGATATCTATATATATATTATATATTATATATTATATTATTATATATTATATATATATATATATATATCATAAAAGTTTATTAAACCTAATAAGTTAAATAATGGACCACTAATTAAGTTTAAGGAATCTAATAGTATAGAGAAGAGGCAAATTCCTCCTAATTAAAAAACATGGAACTTAAAATCCTTGAAGAAGAATAGGTTGGTTAATTCATTTATAGTTAATAATATCCAAAAAGGGGGGGTTAGATCAATAGTTAATATCAATGTTTAGGAATAGAAGGAATATTATTAATATATCTGCTCATACAATAAGGTTAATGAAAAGGATTATTCATCTGGAGGGAGTGAAAGAAACTCGAAACCATTGAATAAATATTAAAAATAGAGAAACAAGAAGGAAAAAAGAAAAACAAACGATCAAGGTGATGAGGGCGAAAACAAGGAAGACATGGACCGGGGATGGGGGTAGGGTGGGGAAGCGACATAAGCACCTGATTACAAAATGATCAAAGTACCTCTTGGGAGGTATCCCACCTTCATCCATGTGCTCATGTCAGATGGATGAGAAGCATAAGGTTGATGCAAGTGGCAGAGATAAAATGGCATATCATTAGCTAGTGATTGTTGTTAGGAGTTGCTAGCTATGTGGTTGGGCGACTGATTGTCAAGAATAGGAGAAAAAAATTCTCCTATCAGGTTACCCATTTTGGTGGGTAACAAGGCCATTTAGGGTCTCTTTGTTGATGTATTTTTGGTTAGAGATGGATTGCACTCAATGATATTTTGGTTATATGCATTAGTTGTATGATTGAATTTGTATCATCATCATGTAAATGTTTTATATATTTCATATTTTTGTGTAATTCACTAATTTGTTATATTTTTTAACATACAATATATAGCTCGTCCTTCCTGTCATGTTTTGGTGGGTCACCATGTCACATGTGGGATACTCGTATTTTGGTGTCCTCTGTGTTTCATGTCCTCGTGTGATGTTACATAGCTCTAAGGCCTTAGAAGAGGTCCCATTGAACTAGAGTCAAAGGCTAACCTCCCAAGTGAAGGGTGGAACAAGGACACAATCAAGATAGGTCAATCATCTAGTTTGCTTCGTGATCCATATCAATATGCCCATAACATTAAATGAAAGCACATGATTGAAAGAATCGTTCAAGTACCTACCAAGATATGATCTACCTTCCTTTAAGAAGAATGCTAGATAGGAAAGAATTCTGATTGGAGCAATGGGTGGAGAACTCAGGCATAATGCTATGCTTTGACCATCATGTGGCTACTGGTTGGTTGGATGTTAAATGAGAAGAATTTTTTCTCCTATGGGTTACCCACTTTTGTTGGGTAACATGACTCACAGAAAGCACTTACACAAGATCAAGAGAAAGAGAGATAAGCACCGAGTTTTCATCTTTTGAGACCCATTTCTATGTGGACAATAAGAATGGATGTAATGATCCATCATTTTCCAAGGGAAAAAGAAAACATAAAGGTTATCTTGTATATTTGTAAAGTAGGATGAGACACAGGACTTCTAAAGCAAGCATCATAACATGATGACAATCATTTCAGGCTATTGGATAAATCTCACAATGATAATAAGGTGCCAATGATTTCATCACCTTGATTGTTTTTTTTCCTCTTTTCCTTCTTGTTTCTTTATTTTTAGTATTTATTAAGTGGTTTCGAGTTTCTTTCACTTCCTCCAGATGAATAATCATTCTCATTACCCTTATTGTATGAGCAGATATATTAAGAATATTCCTTCTGTTCCTAAACATTGATATTAACTATTGATCTAACCCCCCTTTTTGGATATTATTAACTATAAACGAATTAACCAACCTATTCTTCTTCAGGGATTTTAAGTTCAATGTTGTTTAATTAGGAGGAATTTGCATTTTCTCTATACTATTAGATTCCTTAAACTTAATTAGTGATCCATTATTTAACTTATTA
>APFE030429790.1:95075-119048 GCA_000404065.3 Pinus taeda | reverse complement strand
AAAACTAACTTACATAATAATTAACGAACCATTTGTTTATATAATTATAATTAGAAAAATAGGCATATTAATAACTAATTTATTCATACTCTTGATTATTAAATACAAAATTTATCTTTATTCAAATTTTGGTAATAAATATAACAAAAATTTTGATAATAATTATATGTCCTTTTCCCTCAGTCTAGTCAAGTTGGCCAGTCAAATTTAGTCGTTTCTTAGTCAAATTGCCTAGTCCAATATAGTCGTTTACTAGTCAAATATAGCCGTTGGAAGATTTGCTCCCCCTATTTAACATGCAGTCATGATCTGATTCTTCAACTTGTCTTGACGATGAACCACAATGATTACTAGTCAAATATAGCCGTTGGAAGATTTGCTCCCCCTATTTAACATGCAGTCATGATCCGATTCTTCAACTTGTCCTGACGATGAACCACACTGGTTGGTTAACGCGTCAACAAAAGTATTATAATGTGATTTCCACTAAAGAAATCTTCTCAAAAATGGAATTAATGATTGAAATAAAATAGAGGTAAAATAGTCAATTTCTTGGTTCTTTGTTTTGAAAACACGTGGTTTCGCCCATGGTATTCTTATATAAGAATATATATGAAATAAAAAATAGAATTAATAATTAAAATAAAATAGAAGTAAAATATTCAATTTTACCGTTTGAGCTTTGGGTTGATAGGTTTGTAACCCCATGGTTTCTTTACATATATATAGACTACCACCCTAGCTTTATTTAACTTCGATTCTATCAAGTGAGGATCAATTTTTTTATTAAAAGAGGATTTTCACTTTCTTTTAAGTGAAAAGGAGAATAGATCCTTCTTGGGGCGTTGATAGATTTGACAGTTAGATGATCTAAATTTGGATATATCTTAAAGTATTTAAAAATATTTGTTTTAATTTTTTTATTCTAGAAATTTTCTGACTTGTATTGAGTTGGTTAGGTTTCTATTATGTTTCAAATATCAAAAAAGGTTGTTCACATGTTTTTTTTTTTTTTATTTTATAACCTAATTATTTAATTTTTAAATTATTTTAATTTTAATTTATTTTAAAGTTGTTGTTGGTTTTTTTTTTGTTCACGACCACCCTTGGTCACTAGGTGGCCGCTACGTCCACGACTTAGAGACTAGGCTGATCTGCGGGGGATCAAACCTTTCGGCCATCAACAGACCTGACCCCAAGGGCTTACAGGAATTGACCCTGTGACCTCCCATCTGGCGAGGCCCCGACTTGACCGATTGAGCTAACTCTTGGGGATAATTTTCTTTTAAAGGTTTGATAACAAGAATTTTATTAAACATATTTTATTTTAAGACATAAATATTAATTAAAAATGAATATTAATTTTAATAATTTTAATATGATCATAATTTTATTATGTGCCTAAATGGGTGTTAAGAGTTGGAAACATGATACTCCTTGTATGTTGTCTAGCCATCAATACACATGGCAATATAGTTGGGATGAATGCAAGTCTAAGGGAGTTTGGTCTCCCTGGGTGTGTGGGAGAAAGGAATGTCCCAACAAAGTACAAGGTCAAGCTCACCATATGTGAAATGATTTACAAAGGTAGAGAAGGATGGCTCATTTTTTGAATCATGGGAAAATTTATTTCACTTGGTGGTGTACAAGCCTCAACCTACTAGTTGGAAAATGATGATTTTCACCATGTTCATATAGAGAGTGATGGGCTATTCATCATTGATGGAGGTTAAGTGTCCATGAGGTCAATTGTGGCTCCAAAGAAGCCAGGTTTGGTAGAAGAAAATGGAGAGGTTATACAAGTTGGAATTCCTATGAGTGCACCAATGGAAAGCATTGCCAGTTTCCACATACCTTATTCCATAATTTTCTATTTCTATTATTGTTTAAAAGTGTCAAGTTTTTGAGTTTGGTTGGGTGGGTTGGCTATGACTGTGCCTTACCTTGGTGAACATGTGCTCAAAATTATGCTCAAAAATCAAAGTTGTCAGAATGGTGTGGAACTTGAATGACCACATAATTCTCGTCATCTTGAATCTGATGCAACTCATTTCACGCGAAATGGACACTGTATGGCTTCAGAAAAACGCATTCAATTCACTTTGGAAAATAAGTAAATTTTTGGAAAAAAAAGAGGACAACCCAGTCAGCAGTCTATACTACTCACTACGCTACCCAGTTGGCGCTCACTGTGAAACTGAGGTGGCACCATAATCTCATCGTCAAATGGTTGAGTGCCATGTGGCACATTCATACAGGCATGAGTTGGCAGGATGCTATTAGTTGAAGGCTATACAGGTGGACCAATGAGAGGGTGACATGTGGAAAACTTGGAGGCTGCCATGTGCCCTCTCAAAGATCGAATAAAATTTTATGTGGGGAGGTCAGGGTTGAACCCATGACCTCACCCACAACAACACCAAGCTTTACCACCACGCCCACAGGTTGGTTCTTAACTAACATATCGCAGGTAGGTCAACGTTAAAGAATCAACCCCAAAACAAGCCAGGGTTGTAATGCAATGATTGCAATCACAGATTGCAGAAGGGAGGTGTTACAGAATCAGCCCCAACAGGATCAAGTTGCGATTGTGATATCACATATCGCAAAGAGTAAATCCCTGTTACATGTATTACCCTGGCTCCATCGATTGTGATATATTCTAGATGCGATACAGTTAAACTTCATTTGATAGTTCTATTGGGTTTACAGCTTATCGCAATTGCACATCACCCACACTGCATTCACAAACCATAAGACCCGTTGGTTCCCACCGATTGTGATTTGAGATGGAGTTGTTGGTGTCGATAGGTTATGTCCACTGCGTGGTGAAATTTTCACCCAATTATCACTTTTTGGAGCGAAATTGTAGGATCATGCCGGAAATGGTGCAATTTGTGGAGCGAATATTGGGAAAACTAGGATAGGTCATAAATTATTCAGTTTTCCACAAAATTGGATGCAAAAAGAGTCTAGGTATCTTTTTTTGGACACTCAACTCATTGAAGCAAGTTTCATAAGCATTTGAGCATTGTAAACACATTTTTTTACACTTTTGAGCATAATAGAGAGACCCAAGCCATTGGAAGCTAGACCAAGGATACATAGCCCAGGAGGGGTTAACTACTTTATCACGTTCCTATTGTAATGTGTTTTTGATGATGTTTTGTACATGTTTATGTTGTTGTTAAATCTCTTATTTATGTTTAGTTTCTCATAAAATTAACATAAAAACTCATCATTTCACCTATAAAAATTCATGAATCCTTAAGCACAACGAAAGCATTTTGTTTCTAATCTGAGGAGGATCTTAGCATAGCAATATAATATTCTAAATCAGATCATTTTGGTATCAGAGCACTAGGTTTTCTTTTTGAAAGAAGGATTTAATTGTTTGCAAGTTTATTTCATGCTTACAAGGTTAAAACTCAAAAGAGGAGAAGGGAAGCTGGTTGGAAGCCCTGAAGTTGGGTCAAGGGGAAGCAGAGGAAGGTTGCCACAATCTCCAATACCAATTAAGCCTTAAGTTTCAGTTGAGACTCCAGAGATCATGTCTCATGAAGGAGAACCTACAAACATGACAGAAGATGAGAAGACCTTCATAAAGGATTTCTTTGATATGACAAAGATGGTGAAGGTCCTCTATGAAGAGAGGAATACCAGGTTGCAAGGGGAAAGTTCCAAACCTCCCAAAGGAGAAGGTTCTTCAGGAGCAGGTAATCTAAATGGAGGCAAACCTCCACCCTCTCCACCATCTTATTCATATTCTTCTTCAAAAGCATCTTCACCCTCTTCCACTAACATAACCCTTACTCATACTCATCATCATACTTCAAATGGAACTAGTAAATCACCTTTTTTTTTAGTTGATGTTAAATTTGACCTGCTCATGTATAATGGTGAAGTGAATGCATAGAAGCTTGATAATTGGATTCATCATTTGGAGGTCTATTGCAGGATTCAAAACCTTCAATAGGATGGCATAAATATTCAATTAGTTTCCTTGAGAATGGAGGGTGCAACACTGGTATGGTGGGAATCAAAGACCTAAGAGGAGATTAAAAAACACGGTAAGATATCAATTTATTGGAATGATTTCATTGCTACAATAAAAATAAAATTCTACCCTATATCTTATATGAAGAAAGCCATCATGAATTGGCAGAACTTTAGACAACTTAAAAGTCAAAATGTACAAGATTACACCCAAGAATCGAGAAAAAGATCTTTGATGTTAGGTGTAGATTTGCAATCACAGGAAACATTGCCAAAGTACATAGGGGGTTTACATAGTTACCTTAGGCATACTATCTTAATGTTTAATCTCAATAATCTAGATGATGTGTGTGTGCAAGCCACTCATCTTGAGGCAAGAGGGAAAAACACCCTGGAAGAAGGTACTAAAAATCCATTTAAGAAAGGAAAGGAAAAGGCTTTCAAAGGGAACGCAAATAAAAATGTGTCTATCAAAAAATAAGGAGAGAAATTTACATGCAAACAATTTTCCAGGGAGGATCGCGATGAAGCTCATTGTTGGAATCTTCATCCTGAATTGAGACCAAAGAGAAACAATAACAAGGGAAAACAAAAGACAACTGCAACCACTCAAAAGGATTTGGGGTCTGATTCAGGTGATGAAACTAAAATCACAGCCATGGGGTTAAAAGGAAAAGAATCCATTGCTAGCACTAGTTCTTTAAAATCACAAAGTGAAACTCCAAATGAAAAGAGGAGAATAGAACTTTTTCACATAAGGGTGATCTCAAAACACAACAAGATTGATACGCTTTTTGATAGTAGCTCTCAAGACAATATTATCTCTAAAAACATTGTCAAAAGTTTAAACTTGGAAATCATTCCACATCATAAACCATGTCCACTTAGATGGGTGTGTCACAATGCGCAATTGCAAGTTACTAGAAAGCGTAAACTAAAATTCGCCATTACTACAAATTTCATAGATGAAGTGGAGCTTGATGTTGTGTTGTTAGATATATGTGGCATAGTTTTGGGCAGCCCATACCTTTATGACATAAAATCTATCTTCCATAGACATGAAAACAAATATCATTTATTCAAAGATGGGTAGAATATATTGTGAGAGCTCATAGCAAGAAAACAAATATTTTGCTTGTTAATGCAAGGCATATGAAAAGACTAGTCAATTCGTGTAAGAATTTTGTGCTTCTAATGATCAAACCCAAGAATGATGTTTATAATGAAGCCTTTAAAGGTTGTGATTCAAATTTGAAATTTGAATTGGTTGACATAGTTAACCAAGATGATGATATGTTTCAGGAACCAAAGGGATTACCTCCCAAGAGAGGAATCCAACATGAGATATAGTTGCAGCAAGATTGTCCTCTTCCTAACATTGGCATGTACAAGATGTCAGTGATGGAAAGCGCAGAAATTAAGAATAAAATTCAAGAGTTGCTAAATAAAGGTATCATTATACCATCTTCCTCGCCATGTAGTTCACCCATTCTCTTGGTGCCAAAGAAGGATGGAACATGGCGCATGTGTGTGGACTTTCATGCATTGAACAAAATTACTATAAAGAACGGTTACCCACTACCTAGAATAGATGATTTACTTGATCAATTGAAAGATGCAAAGTATTTTACTAAGTTGAACTTAAGAAATGGCTACCATCAAATTAGAATAGCTAAAGGATACATTTGGAAGACAACATTCAAAACAAAACAAGGTTTGTTTGAATGGCTAATTATGTCGTTCGGTTTATGTAATGCTCCTGCTACATTCATGCATGTGATGAATGATGTGTTTAGGCCATTTCTTGATGAGTTTTTCATAGTCTACTTAGATGACATCTTAATTTTCAATAAATCTCATGATGAACATGCCATGCATGTAAGAAAAGTACTTGATGTCTTGAAAAAAGAATAGTTGTATCTTAAGATGTCAAAGTGTGAGTTTCAAAAAACTTCTTTAATTTACTTGGGTCATATTGTTGGAGGAGGTGAGTTGAAAATAGATCCCTCCAAGGTTGATGTCATTGTAAATTGGCCAAGGCCCAAGACAGTCGCTGAGGTAAGAAGTTTTTTGGGAGAAACCCAATATTGGAGGAAATTCATTGCTAATTTTTCTCTTATAGTCGCTCCTTTGTATGCGTTGACAATTGTGAAAAAGGTTTTTCAGTGGGGAGGCAAACAACAAAAGGCATGTGATGCATTGAAGGAAAAGATTAGTACAGCTCCACTACTTGTACTTCCAGACTTGAGGTAGTCATTTAAGATTCAGGTTGATGCTAGTGACTATGTTATGGGTGCAGTCCTCATGCAACAGGTAAGCCTATCTGTTTTCATTCAGAAACTTTTAATGGTGCAGTAATTAACTATCCTACGTATGACAAGGAATTGTATGCACTGGTACAAAGTGTGAAAAACTAGAAACACTACTTGATGGGTAAGGAAACAATCATTCAGATTGATCATCAACCATTGCAATAATTGCAATCACAATCAAAGTTGTAGCAATCAAGGCACTTCCGATGGATGGGTTTTCTTCAATAATTCCACTTGGTAATCAGGTATAAGGTATCTACAATAAAGTTGTTGATATGCTTTCTAGGCCTATTTTTAGTGCAACTACTTTACTCAAGCATAATTTTGTTTTACATTAAAGTTATATTGGTCAATATGCATTAGGTAATGACTTTCAAAATGTTTCTGCAAGCTTGAGTCAAGGTAACCAAGTAGAGGAATTGGATTATCATTTGCATGATAACTTGTTGTACCATCTTGGAAAGCTTTGTATTCCACAAGGAGAAAGAGTTAATGTCATAAGAGAGGCACATACTTCTCTTATTGTTGGTCATTTCGATGTAAGCAAGATGATGGCACATCTACAAAGGTATTGTTATTGGACTCATATGCTTGAAAGTGTGGCTCATTTTATTAAAGGATGTTCATTATGTGCAATCAGTAAGCCTAGAAATAGGAAGTTAGGATTGTACACACCACTTCTGGTTCCTTCATGACCGTGGGACAGTGTTTTTATGGATTTTGTAGGAGGTCTTCCATTGTCAAAAAGAGGTCATTATTATTTGTATGTAGTTGTGGATAGGTTTAGCATGATGTGCATTTTGATGCCATGTAAAAAGCAAGTTACAGCTGAATAAATTGCTCAGTTATTCTTTTAGAATGTTTGGGTACATTTTGGATTTCCCACATCCATTGTTAGTGATTGATATTCTACGTTTGTTGGGAATTTTTTGTCAAGATTTTGGGGATTCATGGACACAAAATTGAAAAAGAGTACAGATTTTCACCCACAAACAGATGGTCAAACAAAAGTGGTGAATAAAATAGTGATACATCCTCTTCGTGGGTATTGCAGCAAGCATCCTAAGTTGTGGGATGAACATTTGCACTATATTCACCATGCATACAACTAAGCCAAGCACTCTTCAACTCAAACTTCACCATTTGAGGCATGCTTGGGATACTTGCGTAAATCTCCTTTGGATTTTATTATTGGCAAAGATGTTGTTATTGAAGGTCATAGAAACATAGAAAAAGCAAGAAAGTTCATTGGACAAATCCAATTAGTACACCAAAAAGTTCAAGAACAGCTTGAGAAAAACCAAGGCAAGTACAAAGCAAGGCACAACAAGCATCGTCAAGATCACAAGTTCCAAGTTGGTGATGAAGTTTGGCTTCACATTAACAAAGAGAAGGTCTGAGGAGAAGGTAAAAAGCTAAAACCAATTATATATGGTCCATTCAGAATTTTGGAAAGGATTGGTAACAATGCCTTCAGGTTGGATTTGCCTTCATATATGCAAATTTTGTTGTTGTTAATGTTGAGAATTTAAGGTTATATGAGCCTCCTTTGATTGAAGATCAAGGAGAGAATATTCAAATTCCATCTATTTGTAGAAATTTCTCTATATATCAGTTAGCTTTGATACCATGTAGAAATCCTGCAAATTCTCTGCATATCTACCTCTGAGATCTATGTAGAAAATCTAACGGTATATTAACCCGATAATGCAATATATCAAAGAAAAATACTATAATCTACTTCTACTATCAAACTTTCAAAAGCTTAAAGATTGAGTTGAATTAGAGTTGAACACATATAACCAGAAGAAGAAGAATCAATGCACATGAAACACAGAAAATACTCAAGGGAAAGCCATAGCTAAAAACCCCACTATCTGTATTATCATACAAGGTGGAAATACATCATAATTATACAAAGCCTTAGCTCTCACAGTTGGCCAATGCTTAGTACAATCCTCCTAGATGCTCACAGGTAATCAAAGTTTCTCACAAGCCTTCTCCTCTGCCCTCCAAGCTCCTATTCCTTTCGCAGTTTCTCCTGGGTGATCCTCCTGTTACCAAGTGGAAGACTCTCAACCAAGTGGAACACTGATCTCACTCCCTGTCAGAACTACACAATCCTCAAGGAACCTTATTCCTTATACATGCATGAGTTTCCTTTATAGGAGAAAACATACAATTGATAGTACAATGTCCTTGTCTTTAATCTCAACTGGGTCTTTCTCAGAATAGATATGCATGAGTTTATGATGACGGAATCTTCAGTTATCTAGAGTACACTAGTTGAGTGCATGCATGCATCAACTGACTGATAACTCACAATTAGTTCCTCAAATAGTTTGGAACTAATTTAACTAGACTTAACTTAGTAAACTGAGCTAACTAATTACAACTCAAATATAACTCAATCTTATCTCCTTAATAAAGGGATAATCTCCTTAATTTAAGGGATAACTGTTGCATGAATGCAGAAATACTTCCAACTTGAATTTCTCCAACTAATTAATCCATAATGAATTAATTAATTATTTCCAAGCAGTTGGTGAGACTAAATTCGATTTCAATTCACAATTTTAATTCAAGGACAGATTAAAGTTGGAATTTATGGATTTTATTTTTATCATTTCTTGTTGCTATTTTCAACACTCCCTCTCAACAAGAAAGGAATTCAACTCAATCCCAATCATGAACCTTTGGAATTTTATGCATGCAACACTTCTCTCTAGTGTTGTTGCTCTAGCAACTCCAAAAACAAAAAACAAAAAACATCTAACCTAAATCAGTATGGTGCATCTGTCATTAAAGTCTCTGACTGTTATTGCCTTTGTCAATTGAAAACTTTTCACTTCGGCTGACTCTGCCTTTTTGCACTGTTATCAATCCTTCTCTGTGCTCTTCATTTTCTGATTGCTCTAGCCTCTGTCACTTTGATCTCTGACTACATCAATCCCACTGATTCCTCCCACTACTATGTACTTTGGGCTCCTGTAGCAAGGTACGAACCATGAGATAAAACCTCTCAATGGACCCTGCCCAATTTCAGCCTTCTTGAGACTATCACTTCACATCACCCCACCTCAGACCAGGAAGTATGGTTGCATGTGATCCCTCTGCTCACCTCTCCAATTGTGGCTCCTCCACAATTGTCTGAGACTTCTTCTGGGACTACATGTTGAGAGGTAATTTACTCTCCCTCTCAAACACCAAGTCTCTAACATTTGCCTTGCTCCTCAAGGCTTTGCATGCATCTTGAACCTCAAGAGCATACAGGTTCTTGACTCATGAACCGATCTGTTTCACCTATCTCATGGTGATGTGTCTAAGGAAAACCTTTCCCTTACTAAAAGGCACATCATAACCTTTTTCCTCCAACATCACAACTGATACCAAGTTCTTCTTCAGTCCAATCACATACTTCACATCTGTCAAGGTGATAGGAGATCCATGCTCCCTCTGAAAAGAAACCGTGTCCACTCCTGAAACATTATACCTTTTGTCGTCACCCATCTCTATGCGCATCTTGAGGTGTTTCTCCTCCAAGGCACTGAATAAACTTTTATCGTCAGTCATGTGGAATGAGGCTCCACTGTCAAGATACCAAACACAACCCATCATTGATGACACCATGCATGTGATGAGGGTAAAGTCCATTTGAACTGAGAGGCTAATGCCTCACCTTCCGATCCTTCTAAGGATCCCTTCTTGGACTTATTCGATGGGAAATTAGTTGCATAATGTCCCATCTCGTGACAATTAAAGTATCTCACTTTAGACTTGTCACCCTTCTTCCCTCCATGAGAAGAATTCGATTCGGAATGGGAATCCTTCCCCTTCCCTTTCCTTGCCTTACTTGCTAAGGCTAGATTTTCTTCATCATTGTCCTTGGATGAAGAACCATCTCGTGTGCTCCTCCTAATCTCCTCCTGCATGAGATCCAACCACAATCGTTCCCAATCCAACAGTTTCTCCCTTCCATTCACAGAGTCCTGGTAACTATTCCAACTCTTTTGAAGGCCAAGGAGAGAGCGGCTCACCATATCATTATCGACAATAGTTAATCCCACACTTCCAAGCTCACCTCTACAGGTGGTGAGCTTGTTTAGATATGTGGAAATAGTATCGTCGTTCTCCATCTTGATTCTTCGAAGCTTATCCTTGAGCGCGAATTTCCTTTTGTCGCTATTGATTTGGTAGAGGTCCTTCAATTTATTCCACATTGAATATGGAGTGTCCTTCCCATGGAGATTTGAGACAATATGGTCCCTAACTCCCTCAAGGATGATCCATCTCACCCTCGCCACACACTTCTTCCACACAGCCAACTCTTGTGCATTTGTTGAACCTGGGTTTGGGATTTCTTCATCAAATAAATCCTTTAAGCCGTTGTCTTCTAATACAGCCTCCATGCAATCTTTCCATGCTATGTAATTCGAGCTTCCTTCCAAGGCATACTCGAGTCTCAAGCCATAGGATGCCATTGGCCAACCTTGAAGTATGATAAGAATTAGATTTGCATCTGCAACCCCGAACTTCAAACTTCGAATTCTCTTCCCCCTATATTGTTCACAACTTCGATAAAATAGGCTCTGATACCATGTAAAAATTTCTCTATAGATCAGCTAGCTCTGATACCATGTAGAAATCCTGCAAATACTCTACAAATCTACCTCTGAGATCTATGTAAAAAATCTGATTGTAGATTAACCCGATAATGCAATATACCAAAGAAAAATACTATAATCTACTTCTACTATCAAACTTGCAGAAGCTTAAATATCAAGTTGAATTAGAGATGAACACATATAACCAGAAGAAGAAGAATCAATGCACATGAAACACAGAAAATACTCAGGGGAAAGCCTCAGCTAAAAACCCCACTATCTATATTATTATACAAGGTGGAAATACATCAGAATTATACAAAGCCTTAGCTCTCACAGCTAACCAGCTCTCAGTAAAATCCTCTTGGATGCTCGCAGGCAATCAAAGCTTCTCACAAGCCTTCTCCTCTGCC
Source organism: Pinus taeda (assembly GCA_000404065.3). NCBI lineage: Eukaryota > Viridiplantae > Streptophyta > Pinopsida > Pinales > Pinaceae > Pinus > Pinus taeda. The sequence continues at coordinate 107,723 of APFE030429790.1, read as the reverse complement.
CTCCAAGCTCCTATTTCCTTATGTAGTTTCTCCTAGGTGATCCTCCTGTTACCAAGTGGAAGACTCTCAACCAAGTGGAACGCTGATCTCACACACTGTTAGAATTGTGCAATCCTCAAGGAACCTTATTCCTTTTGCATGCATGAGTTTCCTTTATAGGAGAAAACATGCAACTGATAGTACACTATCCTTGCATTTACTCTCAACTACGTCTTTCTCAGAATAAACATGCATGAGTTTTTGATGAGGGAATCTTTAGTTATCTAAAGTACACTGGTTGAGTGCATGCATGCATCAACTAACTGATAACTCACAATTAGTTCCTCAAATAATTTGGAACTAATTTAACTGGACTTAACTCAGTAAAATGAGCTAACTAATTACAACTCAAATATAACTCAATTTCATCTCCTTAATTAAGGGATAATCTCAATTTATGGGATAATTGTTGCATGACTACAGAAAGACTTCTAACTTGAATTTCTCCAACTAATTAATCCATAATGAATTAATTAATTATTTCCAAGTAGCCGGCGAGACTAAATTCGATTTTAATTCACAATTTTAATTCAAGGACAAATTAAAATTTGAATTTCTTGATTCTACTTTTATCATTTCTTGTTGCTATTTTCAACACTATTGCATACTTTTGTCCATAATTCCTTGACGAGCTTTAGTAAGACACTATACTTGACAGAAGAACAAGGATATCAAAAATGGGAAGTGTCGATTATCTTGGAGTGGGGCTCAAGGGTACAAATCCTTTAAAATCCAAATGGATAGAGGTTAGAAAGGTGAGGGAATTGTACCCTCGCCTTCTAGAAGATTGAAAATGAATTTTTTTGGTCCAAAAGGCTTCCATTGGGGAGGAGTGATCAGGTGCTCAAAATTATGCTCAAAACTCAAAGTTGTCATAATGGTCTGGAACTTGAACGATCACGTAGTTCTCGTCATCATAAATCTGGTGCAACTTGTTTCACGCGAAACGGACACCATATGGCTTCAGAAACACGTTTTGTTCACTTTGGCAAAAGGGTAAATTTTTGGAAGAAAAAGGGGACAACCCAGTCAACAATCCATACTACTAATTAAGTTGCCCAGTTATTGACTGTGTAGTTGAGGTGGCACTGTAATCTCATCATCAAATCGTTGAGTGCCAACATGGCATGATATTATAGGCATGAGTTGGCAGGATGTTATTGGTTGAAAGATATACAGGTGGACCAATGAGAGGGTGACACATGGCAAACCCGAAGGCTACCACATGCCCTCTCAAAGGTCAAATAAAATTTTATGTGGGGAGGTTGGGGTCAAACCCATGAACTCACCCACAACAACAACAAGCTTTACCGCCACACCCACAGGTTGGTTCTTAACTAACATATCGCAGACAGGTTGGCGTTAAACAATCAGCCCCAAAACAAGCCAAGGTTGTGATGTGATGATCGCAATCACACATCGCAGAAGGGTGGTGTTACAAAATCGACCCCGATGGGATCATGTTGTGATTATGATATCGCAATCACATATCACACAGAGTAAAGACCCATTACATGTATTACCCTAGCTCCGCCAATTGTGATATATTCCGTATGCAATATAGTTAAACTGCAGTTGATAGTTCCATCGGGTCCGTCGCTTATCACAATCGCACATCACCCATGCTACGTTCACAAACCATAAGACTTGTCCATTCCTACTGATTGAGGATTTTTTGGTGTCGATAGCTTATGGCCACCACGCAATGAAATTTTCACCTAGTTAGCGCTTTTTGGAGCGAAATTGTAGGATCATGCTGAAAATGGTGCAATTTGTGGAGCAAATATTAGGAAAACTAGAAGAGGTCATAACTTCTTTAGTTTTCCACTAAATTGGATGCAAAAAGAGGCTAGGTATCCATTTTTGGACATTCTTGACTCATTGGAGCAAGTTTCAGAAGCATTTGAGCACTGTAAACACAATTTTTTTACACTATTGAGCATAACAGAAAGGCCCAAGCCATTGAAAGCTGGACCAAGGAGACGTAGCCCAGGAGGGGTGAACTCCTTTATCATGTTCCTGTTGTAATCTGTTTTTGATGATGTTCTATACATATTTATGTTGCTTTTCAATCTCTTATTTATGTTTAATTTCTCATAAATTTAACATAAAAAACTCATCATTTCACTTGTAAAAAATCATGAATCCTCAAGCAAAATGAAAGCATTTTGTTTCTAATATGAGGAGGATCTTAGCACAACAATCTAATATTCTAAATCAGATCACTTGTTTTGGGTTAGCGTTTCATTTCTCCAAGTTATATGAAAAAGACAAGGGAATACTTTCAACTCTCAAGAACTCCTACACTACCTTGGGATGTAGAGGAGATAACTCTATGAACTTCTCCCGCTTATTGTCTTTGATTATGTTTATCCTTCGTTTCAACTTGGACTTAGTAACCATGAAAAAAGGAACACTCCTATGGTTTGGGATGTGGGAAAAGGAAAGTCATAGCATATACTTTAAATGATCCTCTCCCTAAGGAGCTTATCTATGTCATCTACACTGAGAAATATGTTTAGGCAACAATGCACTTCTTTTGTCCTAGGTTCCCTAATTTTGTTAAAATTTAATTAGAGAAAATGGAAGGTATTATTTAGGAAAATAGACAAAAACAGTCCAATGAGTAAATTCAAGAGGAATTTGAGGGTTAGGTTAGGACCTAGGTTTTTCATGAACTTGCAACACAAATTTCTTCAAAATCGTAGAAGCTCTTTGGTTAGTAAAAGCTCTCATTCCCCAAGTATTTAAGGAAAGGAGCCTACAATAGTAGAATATTCTCTGCATAATTGACCTATTGGACAAGGAATTATTAACAACCTACAAATTTGTGTTTGGGATAAAGATTGTGGTTACTTAATTTTTTAACAAAAATACCTCCATGGAACATAAGAAAGACTCCCTTGGCTCTGTGGAAACACAATCCACTCTCATCTACTTAGTTTAATGCCCCTATCCTTTTATATTTATTGAGATGAACAGGTGGAAACTAAGAAGCCAAAATACTAGCTTGTGGATGGAAACTCCCTACCACCTTCGACTTGACTCAACATTCATTTCATATTATCTAGTTTTTATTTTCAGACATTGGCTACTAGTTAAGAAGATTATCTATTTTTATGTATTGAACATTAGGTGGATAATTTCAAAGGTAATAAACACATATTCTCCTATTGAATGAGTGGAGGGCTTGGTTTCCTTTGTGCTAAGCCCCCACGAAGGACACACACACACACACACACACTTTTTGTATGGTATGAATATATGACTATACTTTATATATTATATATGTGTGTATGCCTTTTATTATGCTCCCTTTAAATTTTAAACTTTTTCTAATTTACTTCTTCCCAGTTGTTTGTCACTAATCTTCATTGTTCAAAGATTAGTGTTCCATAGAGTAATTTTTAGTGATCCACAAATTGTAGTGGATATTCTATTGGACAACTCGTCACAACATATCTAATAAAATTACACTTAAAATTTGAAATATGTGATACGAGGTTTTATTTCCCTTTATATTTATGGATGTGTAAATTATTGTTTGTGTTGTATGCATGAAAAATATAATTATGCAAAAAATAGAGAACAGTGAAATAAAAGATCACAAACCACAATTGACACAAGATATATCCTTGAAACCCTTTTGGGAGTAAACCTATTTGTGAGGTGAGGCTTCTCTTCTCTCTTTCTCTACATATAAAATGGATGCAAGTACAAATAAGTGAGGCCAATGGCTCGTGGACAAGAATAATACACAATAGAAATAAGAAGGTCAACTCTTAATTAGAGTTACAATATTGACTCTTCTAGAGTCTTCTTTATCATGATCAAGTGGATAGCCCCTTTTCCATGAGTAATGGGGGCTGACATAGCATCCTCTCGAATAATGACGGTCAAAACATGTAGGTAAGCTTCCAAGTGGCATAAATTTTACATACGTACTTTTATTAAGGAAATTCTTGCACCGTTGGAAAGGTATTTATGAGTAGAATAGGAAAAAAAGATGTAGTGCTAAAGCAACAAAGTCCCCCCACCCCCCACTCAAAAAGAAAAAAAAAAACCATTTCATGCCTCAAAATACTCCCAAAAGATTTTAGATCCTAATTTTCCAAACTCAATCTCACTGGTAAAAATCATCTTGTGAGATGATCCCTCCACTTTTTCCACTCCAGAAACATTGATATGGATGAAAAATAATATAATGATCCAATCCAGATCACAACTCCCCGTTTTGGGAGGCTTTTGGTACTCAAAAGCCTCTATTGAATGAGGTGAGGAAATTTTTCCTTTTCCTTCTCTAAGGTGTACCATTTAGCCTTGCCTAAAAGTTTTCCTTTCAACCTAATCTGCCAAAGATCATGCTTCCCATCTCTTGTAGTTTTGGACTCTTTTGCAAAAATATATTTTCTATCAATTCTATCTAAGTATCTGATGCCAAATGCTCTACGTAGGACATTTTCCTCTTTCTAATCTAGCATGGAAGGCTCATAAAGTTTCAGATTCTCTACATTCACCACTGAGTAAATATGCATGTACAAGTGTAGAATGAATCTATAGGTTTTATCTCCCACCTTTTTCAATATCTCAAAGGGACCTTATCAAAGAGCTCGATTTTCATACCAAGGCTTTGTAGCCTCTCCTTCAATATTAACCATATGTGAAATTTCCATGATTGCAATAAATGGTATTTAATCTTCTATCTACTACAGATTATTTGTCTTTCGTAATTAAGTTTATGACAAATAACAATTAAATCACTATTTCAATCTTCACAATTACTAAACATTGCAAAATATAAAAACTGGAATAGAGAAAATATGCACGCACATATAAAAATATGACACAATTATTTTTGGACAATGTCCTTGGAAATACCCTAAGGAAAACTAGTGCAATAGATGAGGGTTTTATTATTATGTTCATCAATTTGAGAAATTACAACTGGATGTGCTTCACTAACAATCCTCCATCAAATGTTGATCTCAACTGGTAAATAATCTGGAACCTAACTATCTCCCTTTGCTACTTGATCTAGCCCTCTCCTGGCAACTCGCACTGTCCCAAGCTATGTGAAATGCCTATGGGAAATGCACATTGTTTCCTTTAAAAATTTGATTAGCCATTGGAACTTCCTTCCAGCAAGTTGTCCTGCATCTCTCTGCCTCTGGAACCCACTCTCTCTACATCCAGAAAATAGATCTAGCCTCCAACAATTAAAATGTGGTCTCCTTCGACAACTCTCATTTGTAAATATGGCTACTCGCACTAGCTGATGTGTCCTCCTCTGTAGATGAATTCAATCTCCTCTTCCTATCTCCCTAACACTAGAAAATACTAAGGAAATTTCCTTTGGACCCCTACTCCAAAATCTTTGTTGAAACCTCTGCCTCTGATGCTTCTCTACCTTCAACTGCACCCTTGTTGAATACCTACAACTAGGTAGTCGAACTACTCACAAAATACTCCATACCTACTCCAAATCCTTCGAATTGCTCTTATAATGTTTCATTGGAGTCTCAACGACCATGATCACATCTCAACCAATGGCTAGGATTATCTTGACCTCACCAATAGAAATCTCCAAAGAAAAATCAAACTCCCTTAATTAATTCATTTTAATTAACCAATTTTCCCAAGTTAGAATTAGTAAATAATTAATTATTATCTAATTAATTTAATTAAGGTGTCTCCAAGTCTTTTCTCATGAAACGTTTTCTGGGTTTTGGAGATCTTGTGTTCCTTAGCATTTTAGACATCATAGAGACTATAAAACATGTCTATTTTCACCCCAAAAAACTAACACACTCTCTTAGAAAGGAAGTTGTGCTCCATTATACCAATATGCTCCCTGAAATAGACAAACTTTTCCCTACCCAAGGCCTTCTTGAGTATATCAACCACCTACTGGTATGGGGGAACATGTTGTAGCCAAACTAATCCATGTTTCACATAATCTATATTTCTCTTGCTACATGTTGTAACTGAACTGATCCATGTTGCACACAATATTTGATTCTCCTACTACATGTTGTAGCTGAACCATCCTGTATTGCTACTGCGCTACTATGATCTCACACTATTGATGCCCTTTCACTACCTCTATGTTGTTGTAACCACCGAAACTATGTGTATTGATCTCTTCATTCATCTTCTAAGTCACTGCAACTAGCTTTGCAACTGCCTCTCAAGTATTTGAATGTTCCTAAATAGCTCTACGTTCCTAAATAGCTCTACACTATCTCCCAAGTAACTCACTGTGCCTTGCTAAACTTTCAATCTTCCTACTAATTTAATCGTTAGGCTCCCATAGAAAAGGTAATGATATAATTGGGAACACACATAGAAACTAGATTTGATCTACCGATCAAGCCCTTCTTTGCTATATGTAGACCTCATGTTTCTCTTCCCTTGTATCTTTCCCTATTTGGTATACTGGAGTGTCATTTTCCTCCTCCTCCTGAGGATAATGCTACAAACATAGCAAAATCATCCTCCAATCTAGAAACAAATCCTTGATCTCTGCTAAAGTTGTTGTCTACTACCCCTTCTTTTCCTTATTCCTCTTTAGACACTGGCTGACATAATGACCAAGCTAACCACATCTAAAGCACTTGGCTTTCGACAAATCTTTCTTCTTCTTCTCTCCTTTAGATTCATGTCCCTGGCTAGGACCCTTCTTTTCTTTTCCCTTCCCTGCAAGAGCGACATTTTCCTCTTCCCTCTCTACCTTCAGTCCCTTGCCACTATTGTTGGTAGTACCATCAATGATACTGATCCTTAGCTCCTCCTTAGTGAAGTCACTCCACAAGCGTTCCAAATCTGGTAGCTTTTCATGTCCAATAATAAATTGAATGAGCGTATGCCATTCCTTGGTAAACTCGTTGAGAGTTGTACACACCAATTTGTCCTCTATTGGCTTCTCTCAAACTATTGCAAGTTCATCTCTGACACCTTGAATCTTAGTGAGATAGAATGATAATTATTGCCTTTTTGCATCTTGATCATCCTTAGCTTCTCCTTGGGAATCATCTTCGGGCTCTCCAAAGGATCCTAATACAATTTGAAAATGGCATCCCACATCTCCTTTATAGTTCCCTTCTCTAAATATGTGGGACGATATGATCTTGTACTCCATCAAGGACCATCCTCTTATCCTTGGCCATGTCCTTCCTATAATCAAGTAACAAGATAGGATTTGTTGGTACAACAACAATTGTTGTTACAAACTCCTTCAAACCATCCTCATCTAATAGGAACAACATCCTAGCATTCTAGAGGCCAAAGTTGGATGCTCCATCCAACATGGCCTGATCTCTTAGTATTGTTGTGTCCATATCTAAGAAAACTTTGTGAAGCTCAATAAATTAGAGAACTAATGAACTGGGAAATCTCCTTCTCCTTCAGGAAAATTAACTGTACCTTCTCCCTGCACCTCGCACTCCTCTTTGGAGTGCGTAGTTCTTCTCTGGGTAATTCACACTTGCCTCAAGAATCTCTTCTTGAAGCTCACTTTTCCTGTTGCTTCTCGTAGGTAACTCACTCTACCTTTGGAAAATATCTCGGCACTAGCACATGCCTTACTGACCCTAAAACACACACCAGCTAAATTGGTAAGCTCGCATTGGCACTCCGCACTACCTACACAACCTTCTTTTACTAGAAATCATGTCCTCCCTCCATTTTTTAATAATGTTGGAGAACCCTCTAAGAATTTTCTGGAAATACCCACTACTGAAAACTCTATGTGCTTTGTCTTCCTTGCCCTACATAGATTTGTTGCTACTAATCTGAGGCAATTCACACTTTTCCTCCGTACTGGACTGGAATTTGAACTGTTGCCTCTTTTCAATTTACATTGTTGGTTCTCTATGCTTCAGATCTCCATGTGAACTGCACAACCCTAGTTTCCTTCACTCTAGAGCCTCTGATATGATATTTAGAGCTCTAAAATAATGTGAAATTTCCACTATTGCAATAAACTAGAATTTAATCTTCTATCTACTGCAGATTCTTTGTCTTATGTAATTAACTTTATGCAAAATAACGATTAAATAGCTATTCCAATATTCACAATTAAAAAATGTTGCAGAATATAAAAATTGGAACTGAGATAATATGAACACACACATAAAAATATGACACGGTTATTTTTGGACAAATGTCCCTGGAAAAACCCTACAAGGAAAACCAGTGTAGTAGATGAGGATAATATTATTATGTTCAACAATTTGAGAAATTACAACTAGATGCCTTTCACTCGCAATCCTCCAACAAATATTGATCTCCACTAGAAAAATAATCTAGAGACTGACTATCTCCCTCTGCTACTTGATATGGCCCTCTCTCGACATCTCACACTCTCCTAAGATATTCACACTACCACTGGGAATTGTGAATTGTAGCCTTCAAAAATTTGATCAGCCACTGGAACCCCCTTCTAGCAAGTTGTCTTACCTCCCTTGACCTTTGAAACCCACTCGCTTTACCTTCGGAAAATAGATCCATCCTCTATCAACTGAAACGTGGTCTCCTCCGACAACTCGCATTAGGAAATCTAGCTACTCGCACTATCTGTTGCGGCCTCCTATGCAAATGAGTTCAGCCTCCTCTTCTTGTCCCCCTGACACTAAAAAACATTGAGGAAATTTACTCAAGACTCATGTTCCCAAATCTTTTCCAAACCCCCTACCTCTAATGCTTCCATATTTTCAATGGTTCCCTTCTTGACTACTTACAGCTAGGTAGTCGAACTGCTCACAAAATACTCGATACCTTCTCCAAACCCTTCGACCTACTCTTATAATCTCTTGTTGGAGTCTTAATGGCCAGATTTACATATCAACCGATGGCTAAGATCAACCTAACCTAGTCAATAGAATTCTCTAGAGAAAAATCAAACCTTCTTAATTATCTCACTTTAATTAACCAATTTTCCTAAGTTAGACTTAGGAAAAAATTAATTATTGGCTAATTAATTGAATTAAGGTGTCTCCAAGTCTTTTCTCATGAAACCTTTTCCAGGTTTTGGAGATCTCGTGTTCCTTAGCCTCTTAAACATCATAAAGACTAGAACACCTATCTAATGCTACCCCAAAAAAACTAACACCATACTCTATCTCCCACCTTGAATGACTTCTTTGTTTTGTGTTGATCATGCCTCACCCCTTATTTTTCTTGTGACTTCTACAATATCTCTTGTATGTGTATATGGATTTACCTAATCTTCTCCACATTTTTTTTCCCTCAAGGCATCCCTTATAAGATCCTCCCTCACTCCTCTTTGTTGCCCATATGAAATATCCAAAGGTGAATGTGGCAAATATCTAAAACAAGTATCAAATGGGGACTTACCAGTAAAAGTTTGAATTACTATGTTATAAGAGTGTTGTGTATATACCTATTTTCATACCAGGTCCTTGGATGCTTCTGATCCTAACCCCTCAAAAGATGCACCAAAGTCTTATTAACTAATTTTGTCTTTCCATTTATCCAAGGATGGAATGTTATAGACATCTCTAACTTCGTGTCCATTTTCTCCCACAATGTAGCCTAAAATGCACTAAGAAATATTGTGTCCTTGTTTGAAATGTTGCTCCATGGTATCCCAAAGTGTACCAAGACCTATCAAAAGGACAATTTTTTTGCTTCTTTCCCATTAATGGTCTTTTTACAGGGCATTGAAACACACATCTTATTGAATATGCTAACTACCACAAAAAGGTAGTCTAGTCCCTTCCTGGTTGTTGGTAAACCTTCCACAAAGTTCACGGAAATGCTTTACCAGGGATGAGGATCAATACACAAGCCTCTGCAAGTTGGCCACTGCCTTCCCTACACCAAATTTCCCTACAGCATTAGAGATGTGAGCTTATATAAACAACTACAATTGCTCACCTTTAGGAATGCATAGCTTATCCAACCTATAGAGTAACTCGTCTTAGAGATGGTAGTTAATCGTGTTGTCACCATCATGCACATGACTCTAGATCTGAAACTATTGATACACCTCCTTGAAGTCCCTTCCCTCTAATTATGCCTCTCTATATGCATCATGGTTGAATGGCTCCATGTGCATCAGAGTTCCCAAAGTTGTGATCTTTGATGTGGATGATCTTGAAATCATGTTGGCAACTTGTCCGTGTTTCCCTTCTTATACTTGATGACTAAATGAAACTGCTATAAAAAAACCATACATGTGTAATTCCTGGTTTGTTATGGAATAAATTGTGCCTATAGGTACTATAGTGGCTAGTGATTTGTGTGGATTACTATCTCGTTTCCCATTAGGTAGTGTTTCCACTTGTTGGCAAATTGCATTATGGCATAAAGGTCCTTGTTGTAGGTAGGTTAGTTAAGAACTTCCAAATGGAATACTTCAAAATGGTAGCATATAGGCCTTCCTCCTTGCACCAAGATTGTTCCTATAGCATACCCATTTGCATTTGTCTCCACTTCGAAGGGGTGTTGCAAGTTCGGTAATATTAGTATCGACGCTTGACTAATATTCTTCTTTAACTCTTTAAAGGACCTCTACTGACCATTTACCTACTGGAAAATCTTGCCACTTATTATTATGGCATGGTGTGGTGTTGCTATCCTTGAAAATGAGGTTAATAATTTCCTCAAGTATTGTGCTACCCCAACTAAAATCATGATCTAAGAAACATTAGTAGGAACTAGCCACTTCATGATGGTATCCATCATGCCAAGATCTATCTTCAAGTCTCCTCCACCTATCACATGCCCGAGTTACACCAAACTAATGTGCAAACTCACACTTCTTGAGATTTGCTACCAATTAGTGATTCTTTAAAGTCTCTAGTACTTGTGTCAAATGTGAGATGTGCTCCTCCGAGGTAGCATTATATACTAGTATCTTTTCTAAATAGACAATAACAAATGAACCTATAAAAGGGTGCAATATATCGTTCATTAGCCTCATAAACATAGCTAGTGCATTGCATACCAAATGGCATGACTAACCACTCATACAAACCTTGCCTGGTTATGAAGGTAGTCTTCTAGGTATCTTCTTCTCTAACTTAAACCTGGCGGTATCCAAACTTTAAGTCTAGTTTGGTGAAGTATTTTACTTGTTGAAACTAATCCAACAAATCATCTATTATAGGTAGGGAGTAGTCATTCTTGAGCCTAATTTTGTTTAACGCCCTGTAATATATAAAATTTCACTAAGTACCATCCTTCTTTGGAACAATATTGATGGGTGACCCTCATTGCGATGTACTTGATCGAATGACACCATGTTCTCATAGTTGTTATAATTGTTTCTTCACCTCACTTGCTTATATAACAAAATAATATTATAACCCAGTGTTTGGAAATGGGGAATGTGGCAATAGCTGGATCTTGTGCTCCACTTCCCTCTTGGGTGGTACTAGAAATTTAGGCTCTTGGAACACATACATATATTCATGTAGCAACTCTTCCAATTATTGTTTATGTTTCTTAACGCACCCCTCTAGGGATGCCTTTGCTCTCACTGACTCTACTATATATTAATTATCTCTTAAAAATAGTAAACATACTTCTTGCTATAATTGATCAGTTTCATGGCTTGGTTAGCACTTACCAACGGAAATTTTGACTTGCCTTTGTGCGCATTGATGGTGAATGATTTTCCATCCTTGACGGGGAGTGACTAACTAGCTCTCCGCATGAAGATTGCATCCTGCATATACGTATAGAGATTTCCAAACACCACTCCACACACACACACAAATATATATAGGGGAACTATGTCCATCTTAACTATGGATCTACCAAGCGCCAAGAGGAATCAAATCTCTATGAGGTGCAAACATTTTTTAGATTGAAAATATATTTGATCCCTCGCAGCGCTTGGCAGATCTAAAGATAAGATTGATCTAAGCTTGTTGTTAATAAATTAATATTCTTAACTAATTAGTTAGGACAAAGAGAATTCAAAAAAACATCCATGATATTAATAATTTATAATATCAGTGTAATGATGATGTCAATATTATTATGTGTATTTTATTGGAAATTATTATAAAACGATTAATATTAATAATTAATATATAAAGATTAATATAAGAAGATTAATAATAATGGTAATAAAAATCTTATATAAGGGTATAAATATAAGTTTGAGTAATTAAAATTCAAAAATTAAATTAAATTAAAGATGTGGCAAACTAAAAAATTAGATAAAATATCATTATAGACTATTTAATGTCTATGGGGGATAGTTTTATTGGCCATTGTCATGTTATAAAGTAATGTAAACCATGGGATCAATGTTCAAATCCCTATTGGGTGACACCAATAGAAAAAAAATATATGGACTATTCACTATATTGTTTACCGTATGTTTATGGGGGAGATATTGTAGTGTCTGTAAATGAGTGTAAACATTTAAACGTTGGCTCAATTAATGGAAAAATATTTTTAACCATGCATGTTTACTGTCACTTTATCATATATATTGTTAACATGTAAATAGGCTTTGCTACAATAACATGGGTCAATACCGTGGATTTACAATACCACACGCCCAAAAACCATAACTCATTTCATAATCAAAATATTTTAACATATTTTAATTTAATTTAATTTTATAACATT
>APFE030429790.1:74667-94608 GCA_000404065.3 Pinus taeda | reverse complement strand
TTAATATGAAATGTATGGTGTATATTTTTTATTTGTACATTTGCTTCTAATTGTAATATAGTCAACATTAAATACATTTGCTTGAGCCAACATTAAAAAATGTTGACAAACTTACTTACATTGCACACATTTCCCCTATATTCAGATGTAGAGCACCTCTTGGTTCAATCAAAAAATACTTGTAAAGTCCAATGTTTGGAAATGGGGATTCAGGTAATAGCGGGATCTTGTGCTCCACTTCCCTCTTGGGTGGTATCCCTTTAGGCTTCTGGAGCACATTAACAAAATACATGTACAATCCAATGTTTGGAAATGGGGAGTCCATCAATAGCTAGATCTTGTGCTCCACTTCTCTCTTAGGTGGTATCCATTTAGGCTCCTGGAGCACATATGTGTATGCATGTAGCAACTCTTCCACTTGTTTATATTTCTTAGCACACCTCTCTAGAGATGCCTTCGTTCTCACTGACTCTGCTACATATTGATTTTCTCTTTCAAATATTAAAACATACTTCTTGTTATAATTGATCAGTTCCATATCTTGGCTAGCAATTATCAACGAAATTTTTGACTTTCCTTTGTGTGTATTGATGCTAAATGATTTTCCATCCTTAATGAGGTGGTACTGGCTAGCTCTTCACATGAAGATCACATCTAGCATATATGTATAGAGGTTTCCAAACACCACTCCACATATATATAAGGGAACTACATCTAGTTCTACTTCATAAAAAACAACACTTACAACAAATATGATTTTGCATTATTTTGCCACCTTTATTTTTTCATCCTTACTTACACATCCCAATGGATATGGGCTTGGATGATCATGAACTTTAAATCCCAATTTGTTGATCAACATTGTTGCAATAAGGTTGACCTATGATCTTGAGTTGAATAGAATATCAATATTGGTCTTTTTAACCTTTATATTTATATGGAGGATATTGGTATTTTAATTATCTTCCTATTGTTTAAGACTATTTAGATTCACCTAATTATATGTAATAGCCCGATTAAATTTCCTGCTTAATTTAAACATTGTAAACTGCCTAAGGAGGACATGTTGCTTGGAACAAATGGCAAGCAAAGGGGCAAGAGATGATGCAACATTCAGATGATTCGCGTGCAAGAATTGGAAGGCAAACCCAAAATCCAAGCCAGGGATGACTAATAAAAATCTAGAATCTAAGGGATGGATGCAACATCTTTTATTGGTCCAAAAGGTGTGGACCAGGCTAGACTCTAACCACCAAAAGGAAGAGTTTGAAAAACATGGATACTTCGATCAGGGACATCATAACTTGTATATACATTCTAGAAAGACAAGTCAAGATATCAGGAAAAAAGCAACACTCGCTAGCAAGAGATGGCAAGGTTCAAACGCTGTGGAGAATATTACATTGTCTAAACAGTGAAAATGGGATACACAAGAGAAGGAAGATTTTTTTTGCATTCTTGGTAAAACCAACAAAATCGGTTTTTTGCCCATGGGGCAAGCCCCTATAGGCCAAGAATCTGGCTCAGAGGTGACTGGGAAAAACCACACTACAACCTAGTATAAGGCATTGAAGAAAGTGTAACTAGGCTCAATTTTCATAAATGTAATTATGATCTTTGTTCTTACAAAAGAAAACAATTATTATTTTTATCAAGAATGGGTTTCTTACCCATTTGATAGTTCAATCACATGTTTGAGTGCTTCTAGGAAAGTCAAAGAGTCAATGTAATTGTTGAAGACCCATGTGGGCATGTTACACTATATAAATATATGTATTAGAATCAAATAAATATGTCAAAGAAGATCCTCCAAAGCAAAGACAAGTCTTCTCTTCAATTCGGCTCAAGAAATGAATTTTTATGCACAAATGTCAAGTCGACCTCACCAGTTGATCAAGTTGGCCTAAAAGGAGGGACAAACTCCTATATATAAGGCAATTTGACCTCACAAAAGCAAGGTCATTCATCTCTGAAATCATTAAAGAAGAGAGGATGAAAAAGAGGTTTTAAAAAGGGGCATAAAGGTGATTCTAGGGTAGTGAAGAAGAACCAAGAGAAACTGAGTTTGGGAGGGTTGTTTTAGTGCCTAATTCTATCACACGTGCAAATAAAGGAGGGTAGTTTTGTAGTCACATCATATCCACAAGTGCAACAACATAATCAATTTTTATTGGGCTTAGGAAAGACCTAAAATAAAGCCTCCATCTCCAGCGAAGAAGAGGACACCAAAAGTGAAGGAAGGAGGAAAGTAAAAGGGCTCATTTCAAGCCCTATATCAGCCACATGTGCAAAGAATTTAGATTTGCAGTAAGGTAAGAGGATCAACCTATTAAATTGGAAATATATCTCAAGGAAGGGATCATTCTCTAGCTTAACTTTCAAGGAAAGAGAAGACTGCCAAGTGAAGTAGAGAAGGAAAGGAAGACTCCTAAGAAGAGGTCTCTAAGGAGACCTAGGGTTTCTGGAGTTGCCGAAAAAGAACCCTCGGTTGTCGGAAGAAGTGCGAAGGAAGAAGAAGGCATTAATTAAAGGACAAAATGAAGAGAGATTGTATCTTGTGCTTGGAGGATCAAATTTTCAATGGCCTAGGGTTTGGCATTTGTCAATTGAAGCTTCAATAAGAGAAATTTGAAGAAGGGTTTTCCTCTCTAGGAGAGAGAGTTTTTTCCAAGGCTGAGAGCTAACATCTTGTGTTCTTGTCTCTTTCATTTTGGTAACTGTTTTATGAAGAAATATAACACACACAAATAATAATAAGAGAATATTGTGCTAATAAGAAAAGTAAAAAGTACTTCACAAATTATTATCATTGTTAGAAGAATCTCACTATAATTCAGATGCCCTAGATTCTTCAACATGGAATCAGAGAAAAGTTGACACATCAAGGAAGGGAATCTCAAGAGCACATAGAAGATTGAAGCATTAAGAACAAGAAGCAAGGCACACAAAGGTTGAAACATTAGATATACAAGCAAGGGTTCCAGATCCATCAAAGAAAAGGAGGATTACTATCCCCTCTCCTATATCCATCAAGAAGGACTACCATCCTGGTAAAAAATAAAGAAGAAAGCCTCCATCTAAAGGAATCTTCAAGAGGATTCATCCAATAATGGATTACATCAAGGACTCATCATATTCAAATGAAGGTACTGAGATCTAGGCCCATCATTGAAGATCTCTAGATCTACACATTGAGAAGTTTTCATCAACAAGCAAATCTATCACAAGGCACCTTGAAGGAAGCATCTTGAAGAACTCCAAGATCCAAGAAGTTGAGACTTCATCAAGGATGCAACAAGATTTCCTCATCACTAAAACTCTCAAGTAAGTATTTTTATGTCCTTTCCTAAAAATATCAAAATGCCTTTCTGCAAGGAAAGCAACAAATTGGTTAGGACTACTAATTTCCTTGCATGAAAAAAGAGGATTGACCTACTTCTCAAATAAAATGAACTTCTGGACTACATCAAAGGGAGTGTCACTATTATTTCTAAGTAACAAACTCAATCCCTATCAAAGTTTAATAAGGATGAACAAGGGCCCAAAGGATTTTGATAGAATCCATCAAGGACCCTCTCATTCCTTATGTTTCCAAACTTGAAACATCTAAAGAAATTTATGATAAGTTGGTGGAGTTATTCTCAGTTAGTACAACTGGAGAAGTGATATCGTTACACAATGAATTATATAAAATTAAGATATCTAAGGAAGAAGGAATAGCTCCCTACTTCATGAAGGTCTTTGAGATGGGAGACCAACTACAAGAAGTAAGAGAAGTTGTGCCAAACATAGAGATGACAACTGTGGTGCTCAATGCATTACCTGAGGAATGGGGCAACTTCACATCAAGTATATATACCAAGAAGGAAGCCACCCCGTTGAATGAACTTTGGTCTCTATGCAAAATTAAGGAGACTAGAATCAAAGCCAAATATTATGTGGGATCAAAGGAGCAGGCATTTGTTGCTATGGCCAAAAGAAAAAGGAAAGTTTGGTCCACAGAGAAAGGGTAAAATTGATGTGTCCAAAGTCCAATGCTTTGGCTTCCAAGAATATGGACACTATAAGACGGATTGTCCTAAGTTCAAAAAGTAAAACAATAAGTGGAAACGAGAAGAAGCCCACATTACCCAAGAAGTGAAAGAAGAAGATAAGAATCAGAAGAATGAGGACCCTCCAAATCTCTAATATGATTGATATAAACTTCTTTACATAAGTATTCCTTAAAGTTTTGGGTATCATAGGAACATGCAACTATAGGATGCATGATTTGTGAGAATGGCATCTTCAGGAATATAGGAGCATTAAGTAGCGATATCTCAGATAAAGATATTCATGTAGAAAGGATGAAGCCATTAGATGACCTCATCAATGCATATAGGAATGATCATGATCAAGAAAAATCATCTTAGAAGGCCATTATCATCAGCAGAAAAGAGCATTGCAGGATGACGACTACAAGAATCCTTTAGTGGAATCTTCAATAGAAGGTTCATGACTTTCAAGAAAAGGAGATGTCTCGATAGGAATTCCACTTATGGGGATTCAAGAAAGGATGATATTGGGGTGAGGAAATATGTAGCAAAGAAAATGGGATTGAGGTAATGTCAATCCACAAAACTGTCAAAGGAAGTTGAGAGGATCAAGGAAAGAACTAAGATGAGATATGTATGCATCTGTGTTTTTATTTAAGTAATGTCATCATCTGTGTTAATGAGCATGGAGAATTTCTCTGGAAGAATGGTCAAGAATAAAAATATAGATCTATTTCATTAAATATGCATGAAGGC
Source organism: Pinus taeda (assembly GCA_000404065.3). Lineage (NCBI taxonomy): Eukaryota > Viridiplantae > Streptophyta > Pinopsida > Pinales > Pinaceae > Pinus > Pinus taeda. The sequence continues at coordinate 89,818 of APFE030429790.1, read as the reverse complement.
ATGGTTTACACACTGATGAAGATCAATATGAGAAATTTCCTCATATGGAGTATGAAGAGGTTGACTAAGAAACCTATGAAGAAGCATATAATAAAAGAGATCAGGGATAAAATGATACCATGGACACTAGGAATCAATATCTGACAGATTTGTTGAAGGCATCTCCTGAAAGAAGGCACAAGAATTATGATGAAGGAATTAAAAGATCAAAGGACCCTTGGCACATGGCAAGGCCTTGAATATGTGAAATACAAGATGCTGATGATTCAAGCCAATAAGATGTGATGATGGAAATCCATCCCATAATGTATTGTTTCATTCAATGTTATGTTTTGATTTCATGAATAATATTTGGATGAGATCATGCAGGGCTACTGAAACAAGGGTTGTAAGTATACAACTAGCATCCATGTGGAGGATGGAAATTCCTAAAAGAAACATGATGAATAATAAGTAGCCATATGACGAAGGTTCGATATATGTATAAAGAAGGCCACCTTCCATGTAGAAAGGAATGACATGATGAACCAAGAAGGAAGGTGATTGATGGCTGATGCCCTACAAGGAAGAAGCTCGACTGAGTTTCATGACTTCAAGGAAAGAAAGTGATCAAGCAGTTGAAGGACCCACAAAGAAGTATTTGTTGATGGAAAGGAGAGTCCCTAATTGAGAGGGAGCTCTGGAAAGTCCCTAATTAAGAGGGAGCTTGGGAAAGTTCCTCGTTAGAGGGAGTTTGGGTACATTCCTTCATAGGAATGGGAGTATCTTCCCTAGTTGAGAGGGAGAGATAGACACAACATTCTTGTCTTCACTTGGGAATAAAGAATGGAGGATTGGGTAATCATCTGGCATCTGATGCTCTTCAAGGATGTGTAGGGCATCCAATTCAAGAGTAGGAAAGAGGACCGATATTCTTTGAGGGTTGGGAACCCAAGATAAGAATAATACTAGAAGGTCATATTCAGTGAACACTCAGGTGGGTATGTACCTTGAGAGACAATGATGAAGGTGTCTACAGTCATTGGTCTCACCAACATTGTGCTCTAATCTATTGAGAGACAGAGCTATTAGTCAAGGCCTTGTTGAGGAAACAATTTTGGTTACTATGATGCTAGAACAGATGGATTGCCAATCTGATTTCTCTTGTGTGATTTTTTTAGATTGAAAATATACAAACACCTTGTAATGATTTATGAATACCTCCCTAGTTAAGAGGGAGTGTTGAAGAAAGTGTAATTAGGTTTGGTCTTCATAAATATAATTTTGATCTTTGTACTTGTAAAACAAAAAAATTGTTATTTTTATCAAGAATGGGTTTCTTGCCCATTTGATAGGTCAAGCACACGTTTGAGTGCTTCTACGAAAGTCAAAGAGTCAATGTAATTGTTGAATACCCATGTACGCATGTTACACTATATAAATATATGTATTAGAGTCAAAAAAATATGTAAAAGAAGATCATCCAAAGCAAAGACAAGTATCATCTTCAAGTCGCCTCAAGAAATGAATTTTTATGCACAAATGTCAAGTCGGGCTCACTAGTTGATCAAGTCAACCTAAAAGGAGGGAAAAAATCCTATATATAAGGAAGTTCAACCTCACAAAATCATGATCTCTCATCTATGAAATCATCAAAGAAGAGAGGATGAAAAATTGGTGCGAAAAAGGGCATAAAGGTGATTCTTGAGAAGTGAAGAAGAAGCAAGAGAAACCAAGTTTGGGAGGGTTTTTTTAGGGCATAATTATGTCACATGTGTGAAGAAAGGAGGGCAGTTCTACAATCACAAAAGAGCCACAAGTGTAGCAACATAATCAAGTTTGATTGGGCTTAGGAAAGACCTTTAATAAAGCCTCCATATCTAGCAAAGAAGAGGAAACCTAAAGCAAAGGAAGGAGACAAGTAAAAGGGATCATTTCAAGCCCTAGATCAGCCACATGTGCGCAGAATTTAGATTTGTATTAAGGTAAAAGGATCAACCTCTTAACTTGGAAATATCTCTCAAGGAAAGTCTCATTCTCTAGCTTAAGTGTCAAGGAAAGAGAAGATTTCCAACCGAAGTAGAGAAGGAAAGGAAGACTCCTAAGAAGATGTCTCTAATGAGACCTCGGGTTTCTGCAGTTGCCAGAAAAAGAACCCCCAATTGCCAAAATAAGTGCGAAGAAAAAAGAAGGATAATTGACATGGTTATCATCCTTTTAGTGTATTTTGAATAATTCTCTTCCATATCCAAAATAAAAGTTGTAGTTAAATTATGTGGCTCAGTAGGAGTTTGTACAATCAAAGGTTCATCACACCCTTCATCTAAGCACATTATAAATCAATTTTTGTTTTCCTTTACTTCTCATAATACCCATGGTCCCTTGGTGTTTGATCATAATCCATTTGTACCAATGGGATTGTTTGCAATAGTTATTCTTGTGATTACCCATGGGATCATATCAAAGAGATGGCTTGCTCCAGGTTGGTGGTTGGGGTGGCTTGTGATCCTAATGGTATTCTAAAAGAAACAAAGGTCTATATCATAATCTGTTAAATATTTTATACTTGGCCAATGAATTTATGACAATAATGCTAGACTTTAAAAAGAAAAAAAAATACACTATTCTTGTAACTGTAACATGAGAGCCAGGTAACCTAGTAACCACCTCCCTTGGGTTAGAATGGTAAGGAGGTGTTTTACAAGTGGTATCAGAGCTCCTAGGTTAACACTTGGACCTAATTGAATTTATCACAAGAAGGAAAAACCATGATTGCTTGAGTAATCGATCATATGTTTATGTTTAAATTATATATGTGAATTTTTCTTTTATCTTGTCTGATGCGATAGTTTAAATATGATTATGTTAATCTGGTTTATAAAACTATTCTTCATGATCAATTGATGAACATATAGTGCTAAGATACCCACAGTTCATTCCACTTTACTTAGAGATCAACAACTCACAATATTCACTATTGCATTTACCTAAACAATTTGTAATTTAGTATTCCAATTGTCAAATGATTCTCAAATCCAACTACTTTTTCTCTGAGTCGAATTTCACTTGCTTGGGGCATTTGTTTCCCCACTTCTTTAGATGATTTTACATCTCCATGGAAAATTTATTTCATACTTGGTTTATTGCATATCTCCTTGAAAAAAAAGTGAAAAAAACATTGGTTGAACTGAATGCTCCCTACATTATTTTATCTCACCTCCGGGGTTGTATAGGTTGTATGCATCCATATAGGATATACACAGTGTTGTTTCATGTCTCAATCTAGTTGACCTTTTGATAGTATGATTGGGTGAATATTCAAAAACTAGGAGTAACTATATAAAATATGACATGGTGATAATATTTCAATAGATGTTATGGGAAATCCTACATATTAACAACTTAATTAATAAATGAGAATAACACATTCCAAAGGATTCATGAAAAGTAACACCAAATATAGAAATTACACTAACCTAGTCTCTTCCATACACTTACATGTAGAGTGCTCCCTAGAGAATGGGCTCCTTCACCTTAAACCATGTTCTTGTGTGCTACGAAGTCCTCTTTGTGTCTCCAAATATACAATTATTGGCTTGATGAGTGTGAAAATTCTTCAAAAGTATCCTTAATGAAAATTTTGCATACAAATATGTAGAAGATGCCCCTAAAAGGTGAATTGTTGCCACAAGTGAAAAAATGCCTCCAAATATATGACCTTGGCACTCAAATATGCCTCAAAATATGTATCTCTCAATTAGGTGAAAGAAAATACAAATCTAAGTGGGTAATATCCATATGACCTATGCAATGTCACTGAAAAAAAACAAGGAAATCGGTTTCAAAACTTTCTAATTGTAATGGATACCATCTTTAGGTTAAAATAATTTGAGCTTTCAAACCACTATGTGCACCAAGTAGAACATAACATATGTCGAAAATGAAACCAATGACCCACACATCCCATTTCAGAATAAAAATGAAATTTTCACCTGGAAAAGAAAGTTCTCATTCAAATGTAATAGTTGATATGCAAAACCAAGAAATCTCAAAATCTTGAATCCTCGATAATGACATGGTAACCAACAAGCAAAAATTATGTAGAAAGTGCTACTCAACATGTGCTAAGAGCCAAAGTGTTGGGGGACAACAAGTGTGCATGCCAACATGCTGAGTGATTTTGTTTTTGCTTTTTATCAAACTTGAACCATCAATGGAGGGTTAAGATCACCCCACAAGGATTCATAGAGTAATAATTAGGGCGAAGACAAGAGATTCATGTACTAACCCCAAAAGAAACAATATATCTTATAATCACATACTCAAAACCTTCTAAGAGTCTTTTGATGTGGATCAACTTAGAACTAAAGGGTTTCTTCATTTTCAAGGTGACAATTAGGAGTCATCAAAGAGTTTTCCAAGATCTAGACTTGTAGAGGCAAACCTCCATGAATGAGGGTTAAACGTGTGAAGGTAGGGAATTGTAGGAATGTACACGTTAGAAACCAAGTGTTGGGCCTTGGTGTGAGTCTTCGACATACAAAATAATGCCACCCAAGTAGAAAATAGTGGATGACTCAAGGAATGGTCTTAATACCTTATTTAAATTTGAACCCTACTTTAGTTTTAGTTTGATGTAAATATATAACATTATTATTAATGTTGCTAATAAAAAATGTAACTGAACACAACATATATCAATAAACCAACATTTGAAACTCTATTATAGAAGTTGGCAGTACAAATGGTATAGGGTATATATTTTATTGTGTGTATACATGTGATGATTTTGGTCGTTTGAACTTATGACTACCACTAGCTAGATAGTGTCTGTAATGTCATGCCTTTGCGGGTGAATGGTGTGTTAGTAGCATTTCATATTAAATATCAGTAAGATTTTAGTAAAAACATTTGTTGTCAAATTTAACTATTATCTCAGGAATCAACAAGAACTATTTATGAACACTAATGTGCATTTATATTTTGTTTTCTACATCTGTCAATGATCCATCCCACTTGGATGGTTTTTTTTTAGTTATTTGAAGTTATTTCATATTATTTTTTTTGGAGACATCCCTTTTGTTTTTTTTTTTTAATCTCAAAATATAATGCACTGTAGAAAATGGTGGTTAGTAACTAGCCCTGTGATATAGCCTTAATTTTTAGTTGAACACCATTTGGTGTTTTTTCCAAATGAAACCAAAAATTATCATCATAGTTTATTTGAAAAATGTGATGTCAAACTCTATGACTACCAATTTCCTGTAAAACAATATCCAAATTTGCATTATTATATCATGTCCTATGGAAGGCAACCTAAGTTAGTGAAGTTTAACTCTGTTTGGATCCAAGTTGGAAGTGTAGAAGCATAAATTCGATTGAGTTATAGAGAATTGGAAACTTAGCTTAGGATATGCAAGGCAGAGATAAAGAAACTTGACAAGCAACAACAATAACTAACAGATTGGAACTAAGAACTGTAGGAACAATTGCAGGAATTGACATGCCAAATTCAACCCTCAAGAGAAGGGAAGTGATGATCCAGGTGGATGTTGGTGGCCACCCACCTATCCCATTTGGACCCCCACAACCGTCTCCCTCCTTTTTTTATTCTTTTCTTCTTCTTCTTCTTCTTCTTCTTCTTCTTCTTCTTCTTCTTCTTTTTTCTTCTTCTTATTTTTTTTTTTTCAGTTTCCTAAATTGTAGCATAGTTTACTATTTTTAGCAGTTTTTTGGGTCCTGAACTTTTGGATCCGTTTTGAGGCGCTAAAAAACGTTTTTTGGAAAATGTGGGGGTAACATGGGTCCATGGACCGATGTTTCCATTCCAAAAATGGTAGTGCTCAAATAGATCTTTCTAACGAGCTATTTTATGCGTCAAACGGAGATCGTATGCCAAAGTTACAAACCCGGGAAATTGATGTACCAATTTACCCAAACGGGGCCCACAATTTGGTGTTTCATCTTCTAGGGTTAGGTTTTGGGATGTTAAGTGTTTTCCATTGTTTCTCAACAATAAATAGGCCTTCGAGCCTCATTGTAACACAGTTCAGAGGCATGTAGCCACCACATCTCTTCTCAGAGATAAGCTACCATCGCCCTAGCTGGTTTATTTATGTTACTGTTTGTAAGCATATTTCAGTATTTTACATTAATGAAATGAAGTATTATTTCCACTGCATATCTGTGTTTATGGTTATCTCTGTAATTTTTTGCATTCTTGTTTAAATCTGGATCAAGTGATGATGGTAGAAAAAGACCACGTGAGACTGAGAAGGAAAGAAAACCTATTTGGTGTTGGTCTTGTGAGAAAGAGCGCTTAAAATGAGACTATCCCCACAGGATGAAAAGGAAGAGAAATTTATTTTATTATACATGTATATGCATGGTTGATGATTGACAATGCCATGAGTGTTGGACTCAGAACATGGAGAAAAAATTTGGACTACTTGTTGATATTGCTATGTTATTCCTTTAAACTTTAAGCTTGTGACTAGTTGTTTAGTGATTGTTAAATATGCATGGCCAAGTTGTTTTGATTGAAGCTCCTTTTATGATTGTGATTATAGATTTTATTTGCCTGTTGTGATGTTGCTCTTATTTTTGCCTCTTGCATTGCCTATTGATTTTTATAATTGACAGTTAATTACATACTTAGGGGGTCTTGAAGCAAGTTGGTTGAGGTGGCAGGGAAGCCACTGGTTCTCAAGAAAGGGGAAACACATTAATTACATATTGAGTATGAACATGATAAAAATTACAATGAAAACATAACTGGTTGGAATAATTACCACATGACAACAATGTGATAGGAAAGTAGGTTTGTTAAGTCCATGGAAATGATGGACAATAAAAGGGAGTTATATTAACCTTGACTTTATTGCATATGTGCTTATGTATTGAATACATGATTATGTTGTTGCATATAGATATGAAATTACCAATTTTATCTAACAGGGTTGTCAGGGGCCATTCGAAAGGAAAGATGGCCACTCATGGATAACACCTATTGACCAAAAAAAAAAAAAAAAAACACCTACTTATTTATGAGAAGTTGACTCTCACAGTAATCCCATGCAAAGATTGCAAAGGAGGAAAAACAAAAGATGCAGTATGGCCTAGTTCACATAAATAGAGAGGGTGTGGTCTATGGATTCCATGTTACAATGTGTAATGTGTTGAGTCATGTGTATATGTGCATGTATTGTACATGTGTATATGTATACATTCTATTATGCCATATGTACATGTATTGTGTTATATGTATGTGACATTGTGTTATGTGTATGTGACATTGTGTTATGTGTATGTTATGTTGTGTAACTTATTTAGGGTAGGTAGATGTGGGATTGTCTGGGCTCATGTGCAATGTGTTATTTCTAGGTGGAGGTGGGATAGCCTCTAGATTCCAATTTTTTTTTTTGACCGAACACTACCTATTTTGGTAGTGCCCATAGTCGTGAATGGGATTTTATATATAATCATCATTGGGTGGAGGTATAAACCTCTGGATTCCCTTGATTATTCATGGTGTAGGTGAGCCTATGATTTCCCTTGTTTCTTTGGTAACTGATCTAGCATGATTGTGGGGTGGGTAGCTAGGCAGTTAGCCTAAAGGGTACTTGGAGCCCTAGAGTTGCATGATTGTTGATTTGGTACCTTGACAAATAATCTGGAGGGTACCTAGAGCCTTGGAGCAGCCACATTGGGTTGGAAATTTGGCCATAAAGGACATGTTATCATCCAAGTGGTTGCCACAGTAGGAAATTGACCCCATGTGTGTATGAGAAAAGAAGAAGCCATCAAGTCAAGATAAGCACCAATGCTTTATCAATCTTCTAGAACTTTAAATTATGAGAATGATTTATGATAGCTTGGGATTTTTAGTTAACTTGATGATATATCTATGATGAGTTAATCTATGCACTAACCTGGTTTGTTGTAGGAATTATAGAAAACTCCAAGTTCTATACAAGGATAAACTACTAATAAGGTATAATTTACACTCATTACCTTTTTTCTTTATGATGAGTCTCATGGGAATTGTGTGTCCATGATGTAGGAATAGACATGAGGCTACCCACTCCAGATGAAAAAAGTTTGCCACAAAATGGAACAATAACAGTTTTCAAAAGCTAGAGATTTCAAGAATAGGGTCATTATGGGACACTGTCAGGCCAGGAGGTAACCTCAAATGAGATTATGTATATTCATTTAGGTTTTTCATAGTTATATACATGAGGGAGTGACTGTTGAGTTTCATCTCCCGATGACTCTCCATTTTCTCTTATTATTTATTTACACTATTTACAATTGTTCACCCAACCCCTATGATTAGGTGTCAACATTCCCCCCCTTAATTTGAAGGGATGTTGGTGAGTCCAAGCATCGTTCTTAATCTTTTAAGCTTTTCTCTTCCAAGCGCTTTGGTGAAGATGTTTGCAGTCTTCTCATTAGTGGAACAATGGTGAAGATGGATTGTTTTGGCCTCAACATGGTGTCGAATCAGATGAAATTTTGTATTGATGTGCTTCGTTTGATCATTGAACTTTGGGTTATTGGCCAACTTTATTGCTGAGGTATTGTTAATCATGAGTAGAGTCAAATGAACTTGTTCTACCTACAAATCTTCTGGAATTTTCTTAAGCCACACAATTTCTTTTGTTGCCTCAACTGCTGCCACATATTTTGCCTCTGTTGTGGAATCTGTTGGAACTGATTATTTGTGTGATCTCTAGGATACAGCTCCTGATCCAAGACTCATAGCATAACCAACAGTAGATACCCCAGTTTCTTTGTCTCCATCGAAGTCTAAATTAGAGTATCCAATCAAGCTAAAGTCGCCCACCTGTGTATACTTGAGTCCAAAGTCTTGAGTTCCCTTCAAGTACTTTAGAACGCTTTTTGCAGTAGACCAATGTCCCTCATAAGGCTTTTGCATAAACCTAGAGAAAATGCATGCTCCATTTTCACCCGCTAAGGAAGAAAAAAAGCTGGATAAAAAAATAAAAAAATAAAAATAAAAAAAAAAAAAATAAAAAAAATAAAAAAAAAAAAAAAAAAAAAAAAAAAAAAAAAAAAAAAAAAAACTAAAACCGTCCAACAAAATGCCTGGTCTGGTAGTAGTCAAGTAGTTGAGACTTCCTACAAGTTGTCTATACTTTGTTGCATCCTCAAATTTTTTTCCTTCAATGGATGTAAGTTTTACGTTTTGTTCCATTGGAGTATTCAGAAGATTGCATTTAGCCATGCCAAACCTATTCAACAGATCTCCAATGTAATTCTTTTGAGAAAGGAATATGGACTTCAGATGTTGAATTACTTCAATACCAAGACAGTAATGAACATAGCCCAAATTAGTCATTTCAAAACCTTTCCTCAATTCCTTCTTTATGGATGCAATGTGGCCCTCATTATTCCCTGTCATCAAAAGATCATCTACATATACCACAAGATATACAATTGTTTTTCCAAATTTCTTTACAAACAAAGTTGCATCATCAAGATCATAATGTTTGAAATTGAGTTTCAGAAGATGCTCAGTTAGTTTTTCATACCATGACTGCGATGCTTGTTTGAGGATATACAAGGATTTCACAATTTTGCATACTTTATGTTCATGTCCTTTCATAGAAAATCCTTCAGGTTGGGACATAAAAACATTCTATTTTAGATCTCCATTCAAGAAAGCAGTTTTTACATCCATTTGATGGACTTTCCAACCATTCTGACTTGCTATAGCAAAGAGTGTCCAGATGGTAGCCCATTTTGTTGTGGGGGAAAAGCTCTCCTCATAATCAACCCCTTCCTTCTGTGCAAAACTCTTTCCACAAGCTTGGCTTTGTGCTTGTCAAGTGAGCCATCAACTTTATACTTGTTCTTGTAGACCCGCTTGCAACCAATTGGTTTGGTTCCCAGTGGAGGATCAACCAGCTTCCAAGTGCCATTCTTTATCAAGGCATCATACTCCTTTTGCATCGCTTATTTCAATTCATCATGAGAATCGGATTCTTTCAAGGAAGTTGGTTCAAAATCTATGGAAAAATTCAATTCACAATCATAAGAAACATCCATATAAACAGGTGAATTAGAGTCATCTACATCACCTCCATTTTTCCGGGTTGAATTTCTAGTTCCTGTCTTTCCAACCTCATCATGATGAACACTTTCAAGTGTATTTTTCAGCCACTTTGGGGGACCTTTCTGAGATGGTCTAGGTTGCTCAGTTGACTGAGTTGGGACTGAATCAAGATTGAGTCTCCCAATTCTATCAATCACATCACTCAAAGTATCATTAGTTGTTGGAGTTTCATGTAGGGGAGGGAGTGCTTGAGTAGAATATTCCACAGGTTGATATAGTATAGGAAACCCCCCTTCAAGATGTGGAATCTAATTATCAAATTCTTGAAATGATTTTGCATTTGTGAATCTATCCAAGTGATCAAGTTGCCTCTCAACAACATTGTCAGCTTTGTATGATTCAAGAAAGATTACATCTCAAGATACAACAAAATTTTTATTGACTTCATCATAGAGATGGTATGCTTTGGAGGTGTTTGAATACCCCAAGAAGATACACTTATGACTCCTTGCACCAAGTTTGTTTCTATGTACCTTTGGTATCAAGGCATAACATGTGGAACCAAAGACCCTAAGATGCTTTATCGAAGGAATGTGCCCATACCACATTTCATAAGGAGTCTAGTTTCTAATATCATTAGATGGACATATATTATTTACATATACAACACATAGAACTACATCAGCCCAAAACATCAATTTTACATTCTTAAAAAACATTATGGAGCACACCATATTTAATATTGCCCTATTCATTCTTTCAGCTACTCCATTATGTTGGTGATTATAAGGCACAGTTGTTTGATGTCTGATCCCATGTTGGCGTAGATAGTTTTCAAATTCATTTGAAGTGTATCCTTTTCCATTATCAGTGCGAATAGAGCCAATATGAGATTATGCATCATTTTCAATCCATGTATGAAAGTTCTTGAATGTTTGAAAATCATCACATTTGTTCTTCAAAAAATAAACCCAACACATTCTAGTGTAGTCATCAATAAATGTCATCATATATTTATTTCCATTTGCGAAAGGAACAATTATTGGACCACATAAATCTGAATGAATGAGTTCAAGTTTTCTATGTGCTCTAGAATGTGAATCATGAAAAGATTGTTTGCTATGCTTTCCTAGAATGCAAACATCACATTGCTTAAGTTTCATAGTAATTGTAGGCAAACCAGTAACACCATTTTTCTTCAACAAGTGGAGGTTGTCATAGTTCAAGTGTCCAAATATAGCATGCCATAATAAACTTGATGGAAATGTACCTTCTTCATAATGAGAATTGTATGAGAAATTTTGTGCACGAGCAGAGGTACCTTGTGTTAGAGTCGGTCTTGAGCCCTCCGTCAGCGATCAAAACTCTTTGCATTTTTCATAGGTAGGTGTCTCATCAGTGTCAATTTTTGCATCCCGTTAGGCATGCCATAACCCTGATGGAGGAGCTGATGTGTTTATACCCCTCTTAGCATTGCTGGTTTAAGTCATTTCAGTTATTAAAGCTCTTTCAAGCTTGTCTTATCTTCTCTTGAGGTCAATTTCCTAGGTCTAGGGTTTTGGTAAAAAATATTACAAGGTCATGTGTTTGAAAGTCAATGAGTGTTCAGTAAGCCAGAGGGATGATTGTAAAGGTGTCTCTTCTAAATTTTTATCTGGAACAGTTAATATTCACCTTGGATTTAAAAACTTTGTTTTTAAAGCCAAGGTCATTTTTCATTTATTTGTAAAAAAGTGATGGAATTTCAAAAGTCTTCAGTCAACAAAATGCAACCCTGGTCCCCTTGCCAAGGTCCCTCAGATGATCTACCTGCAAAATGAATCAAGCAAAAGCACTAAATCAGTGAATTTCAGGACAAAAGGAAACCAAAAAGACAACAGCATGTAAATTTTAAAAGTGTCATGAGAAAACATTAGAAAGTGGGTTTTGGGCATGAAATTTTTTCAAATGAAATTTATAAAAGCCCCAAACTCCCTCCTTGCACTCTCATTGTGAATTCATAACCCTTGCAAGAGTGATTGGGCGCATTTCCAAGAGAACAGAGGCAAAATCAGGCTCAAGACAGGTGCGCGACATGTTGGGCTGCGCGCGACATGTTGGGCAGGCTGCGCGACATGTCTAGCTGACTTTCCCCAATTCATGTTCAAATTGCTCAAGCTCCTTTTCTTCATCAAATTTTTTGAGGTAGGCCTCTCCAACTTGTGAATAGCTGTTGGATGTGTTGAGAAACATCATGAAAATCTTTGTAATGATTAAATTATGCAAGAAGGAAGACTCCATGTGGCTGTTTATAGATTTGTAAAAGGTGCTAGGGTTTTATTTCTATTTCATTGTTTCCCCTTGTTCTCATTTTCCCTATGTTTCCTATTTCATTTTCCCTATGTTTCCATGGCAAATTCCCTTTTAAATTTGCAAGAAAAATAAACCCTACCCCTTTCCCTTGTAAAAATAAAAATCAAACCCTACCCCTCTCCCAATAGCATCAAAAGACAAAACATTCAAACCCTCATTTTGTTGCACCATATGCATGAGTAACCGCAAGAAATTGGTGGTGAATATGTAAAGAATTTTGTCAATTTCCCTTTTTCCCCTATTAATAAATGCATGCATATTCTCATATGTTTACTTCCTATACATGTATTCCCCATTTGCAATGATATTCCAATATTCATGAGTATAAATATGTATTCCCATTTGCCATGTTGTTTGCGTAGTTTCCTTGAATTCCCTGTTATGTTCCTATATTCCTAATTCCTTGTGAAAAGATCCCTCCCCTAACATTTCCCTCATGTCATTGTCCCCTTGAAACAGCATAAAATTCAGCACTTTTTACAAGCACAAACAGCAGTCCAGTTTGTCCACCTTGCTCCTAAACTATGTCAGAAACCGAAACTTACGAGCAAAGTGACGACCAATCATCAGCAGAAATTGAGGAACAGAGGCAGCCACGTAGGAGTGGTAAGGGTGGACATCATAAGCGAGAGGAGCCCACTTCTTTGATATAGCTACAAGCTTGTCCTCTTGCCGTATCATGTTTTCAGTATATGTCTTGCTACGATTTTTGCGAGAGGATCTCTCGGATTCAGCACCACCGAGATTTGGCCCGCCTTTTTGTTTTGCATTTGCATGATGGACATGTCAACCTTGCAGGGGTAAACTTTATATTGACACCCGAGGTGATCTCACAGGCTTCAGGGATTCCTAATGTTGGTGAGGTGTGGAATAAGCGCAAGTTGTTGGATTTTGTTTTCTTTGAGCCTTATGTTCGGCCAGCATTCATGAGACACATGGCAGGTGTATTTCCATTCAGGTTTCTCAGAAACGAGTATGCTCCTATGGTGAAGCTCATTATGCATTATTTTACTTGTGAGGGCAGATTTTCATTCGTATACTCATATCACGTTCGCCTATTGATGCATTTCACCCGAGTGAGGATGATGAACATCCCGGTTTTCTTCGTTCAGGACATTCAGAGGATGGTGCCCACGTTGCAGAGGAAGACCCTGGCACAGCAGTACAGGAGCCTTTACCATCATGGTTTGATTCAGCTAGTAGTATTGCATCAGTTGACTCAGCAGGGCATCTCATGGGAGGAGTTCATCTCTCGTGAGTTTTTCATAGTACCATCACTGCCATGTCCTAAGGTTGTTCACGAGGAGGGAGGACCATCACATCAGCATGACATACCTGTTACTAGACATGTCAGCTCCTCACCTCAGGTCACCTATCATAGAGGCCCAAGGGCCTTATTTGCAGCAGCTCGGCGAGTACTTTCTCCGCGCCAGGCGGAAGGGGTCTCGCCTTCTTCATCAGCACCACGAGTGTTATCTCCACATCAGGTGGAAGGGGCCTCGTTTCCGACAGCAGCACAGGTATCCGAGAGGGGCAAGCAGCCCATGATCGAGGAGAGATTGTCAGGCCATCCAGTTATTGATCCTGATGCCGGTTCTCCTAGCATAGAGCTCAAGGATATCATCCGGGAGCAAAGAACCGAGATTCAGTCGCTGCAAACAAAATTATTGATGGCAAAATGGATAATCAACTATTTAGAGCAGCGAAATAAACAATTGGAGGATGAGCACAAGTTATATTGGCTGCAGAAAATTCGTGAAGACCGGGAATTGGCTCGTAGGAGACTCGGTGACTTGAGACCCATAGATCGAGAATCTATGTTTATTTGGGACAATTCTCATTTGAAGCGGCTGTTGGCTAAGGCCAATCAAAATAACAAATTGTTGAGGAACATGAAAAACCATTACTGGGCAAGAATGCATGTGTGCAAAGCAAAGATGAAAGTGCTTCGAAGGCGGTTGGCAAAGGCACTAAAACGAAGAAAAAAGCCTGATCCCCTCCATATTTTGGCCGAGGCTTCCTTGAAGGAGCATAGTACTAAATAGCTCAGCTACAGCACAAATTTCAAAAAATTTTGAGCATTTTGGGTCATTTTTGGTATTTTTTGGTAATTTACAGGTTTTTGCTCATTAACGCGTCTCACCCCCGACGCGACATGTTGTCCCGAAACCTTCATTTGACAAAAACTCAGAATTTCCAGATTTTTCATGCAAAGTTACATATGCACATGGAAGGACTTGATATTTTGTCATGTTTTGGGCCTCCAAAAAGTCAAAAAACATGAAAATTTTGACTTTCTGCCACCTTTTTGAACTGCAGAAAGCTATCTTGGGAGAATTGAGTTTTGACAGGGCAAATGAAGTCCAACTTCAAAAATTCTAGTTGGGTTGGAAAGTAGACTCATAGACCTTTCCAACAAGCCTACTCTTTCCCAATTTGGCCACCTTCAAGTGCCCCAAGCAGAGCTCCAAAGGCGCGCGACATGTCAGGCAGCGGCGCGCGACATGTTGGGCAGTTTCACAAGAAATTCATCTACAGCTCAGGAATTCGCCTAGTTTTGACTTGAGATGGGATTTTTCACCCTCTTGGATGTAATTAATGTATTTTCATGTTACCATGACACTCATTTACCTATTCTATAATATTCATGCATGAAATAGAAAACATTTAATGAATGGATTGGTTTCCTAGTTTATAGAGGCAAGTTGTTTTGACTGCCTAGATTTTAGTGCTAAGTTT